>JASPKZ010003579.1:0-45369 GCA_030220185.1 Diploptera punctata | reverse complement strand
ATGTTGTGATTATTATTGTTATTATTATTGTTATTGTTGTTATTGTTATTGTTGTTATAATAACAACAAAAACAATAACCTACAGTTAGATTAAGTAAATGGGTTAGTAAAGAAAGTTTGAAATATAAAGGAATAATAAAAATAACATGGAACATATTATATTGTTATACTAGAAGTCCCGGCCACCCGTTGCTGTGGCTAAGGTATACGTTAAAAATTTAAATTAAGTTGCTGTCTTTCAGCCAGATTACTTAAAACTAATACCTACACAAAAAATAATAATATTGAAAATAAACACACTTAATTATGAAATAATATTTGTAATTCAATTGAAATTCGCGGTTGCAACAAAAAGCACAGCCATTTGGATCTCTCTTTGTTAAATAATAAACCAATTACCTTACCAAATTATCTTACACCGCCATTTGTTAGAATCGTATGGAACTCACAGATAATTACACCGCCATCTGTTAGAATCCTATGGAACTCATAGATAATTATAACTCTTTGTTAAATAATAAACAAATAATTAGAAATAAAAAATAATGCGACTATAAATGTAGTTATAAACTACCCTAAGTCTCAAGTTGGATCAAACTGCACACAATGTGCAACATTTTATTAAAATTGGTTCAGTAGTTTAGGATTCCATCGCGGACAAACAATGTGACACGAAATTTTTATATATTAAGATATTATAGTCTATTGTCCAAGGAAATATTAAGTACTGTTATTAAGTCTGGCAGTCATTGATATACGAGGGGAGGGAGTTCCAGAGTCGGGTGGCTGAAACAAGGAAGGATGAGGAATAGTGAGATGTTCGATGTAGAGGAACAACTAGAGTTAAATTTTCTCTCGATCGTGTGTTTAAGTTATGGTGGGAGGATAGCGAATGAAAGCGAGTAGAAATATAAAGGGGTGATGAAGTGAACAAAGTGTTGTATAAGAAGCAGAGGCAACGTAATCTTTCACCTGTCTTCCAATCGGAGCCAAGGCAACATTTCCACATCTCAGCGACCACAAAATCTATTGATTTGACAATAATATCAGTATCTTATTTTAAGAGAAGAGAAAATACCATGAATATTTGAGAAATAAATGCTTAGGAAAATGTTTACACCAAAGAGAGTCGGACAGGTGAATGGGGAAAATTACATAACAGTGAGCTACATGGACTTTATGGGAAAGCTAATGTAACGACAATTCCCATAGACTGTGATGGAATGAGATGCACACAGAAATTATACATAGGGCCAATTCTGGAAATGCATGCTGTTATGCATTACGGTGCTCTTGCCTGTCCAACTTCTTTCAAAAACATTAAACTGAAAACGTATAAAAATATTATTCTCCACGTTATACTGTATGGATGCGAAACATGAAAATCTTACTTTAAGTGAGGGAATAAGGTTATGAGTATTTGAAAATAAAATTCTTAGGAAAATGTTTGGACCAAAAATAGATGGACAGACAGACGAATGGAGAAGACTGCATAACAGTGAGCTACACTATCCTAATAGCAAATCAAATATAATAAGAACATTTAAGTATCGTAGACTACGATAGGCATGACATGTGGCACGAATGCGGGTGAAAGAGGTGCATGGAGGCTTCTTGTAGGAAAACAGGAGAGAAAACTGCCAGTTGGTTGACCAAGAATTAGGTTGTAGAATAACGTTTAACATGATTTGAGGTTAGTACATACTACAGAGGATGATAGGAGAATATTAGCTCATGATAGGGATATGTGGAGAGTTTATATCCGCGCTGCCATGAACCTACAGGTTCGACTGTGCCAGTGGTTTAGTTAGACTGCGATGGAAGGGACATCTAGTACGATTGGGGTATGAGTTAGGAACATGAAAATGTCCTGTAGGTAAACCAAAAGTACGCCAAGAATAAGGTAGGAGATAGCATTATCCATGAATCCAGTAAGTTTAATTATACTTGGAATAATTAAGAGATACAAGCTCATGGTAGGGAAATATGGTAATCTTACATTTGCTTGGCCGTTAACCTCCGGGTTCGATAATGCGGCTGAGTTAGTTGCAAGTAGACCACGTATTTTTATGTTCTAAAAATGATCACATGCAAAATCTAAAATATAAAAATATTTGTTTGTTTGTTTGTATTCTAAGCGTGGCCATACCGTTGATCCCATTTTGATGTTTTTTTTTTGCAAAATGTTCAGGAGATTCACGGGATGAATATAGGCTATAAGGAAATTGTAATACTCAACCCCTTCGCCCCTAAAAATCAGCCTATTTAGCGAAAAACTTGAAATGAAGGCCCTATTTGACGCTTAACTGGCTCATGCTGCCTAAACCATAACAAATACACCAAATTATTGTTCTAAGAATTGAATATCTAAACAAAAAAACTCTACAAAAAGTCCCAGACAGAATATGTTTATCTTTTACGAATAACTCACAAAAACCATTTTTTTCTTTCATTGATTCCAAGAAGATCAGGATGAGCAGATTTCCGGGCAAGCGTGTTCTGCCATACCGTTATCCGATTGTGATGGGGCTTTGTGAAAAAAGTTCAGGAGATTCCGGGGATGAACATATGCTATAAGAGAGTTGTAATACTCAACCCCTTTACCCCTAAAATTCACTCTTTATAGTGAAAAGCGTGAAATAAAGTCCCTGTTTTGACGTTTAAATGGCTTACGCTGCCCAGACCATAACAAATACACCAATTTATTTACACGAAATTGAATATCTCAAAAAACTCCACAAAAAAAGTCCGCGTCAGCATAAGTTTATCTTCTACGGATAACTCAGAATAACCATTTTTGTCTCTCATTGATGCCAAGAATATCGGGATAAGCTGATTCCCGTGCAAGCAAAGCAGCTCAAGGCTGGTGGTAAAAACAGATTAACATTTATTTAGGAGTAGCAGCGCATGCCGGGTATTAGCTAGTAGGTTCTAAAAAAATATAGTATAGGCAGATTCAGGTTTACTAATTTTAATACGCATTTATCAACTGGAAAGCCCATCTTCAACGAATGCCATCTCATAGAATTCAAAAGCCATGATTTGTTACTGCCTGTTATGGACCCAACTGGATTACTTAGGCTTAAAGGACCTTCGGGACTTGGAAAATCTGGTAGCGTTTATCTAGCCGAGCGTTAGTATGAGGATGTACAGTATACATGTTTTGAAATAAACAAATGGAGTCTTAGTTTAAACTATTTTATTTCTAAAGTATAAATAATTAGAAACCTTTAGTATTCTAGCCCTAAATCTAATCTAAGCCTATATTAAAAACTACAGTACTTCCTGGGGCTTGAGAGAAGAGGGAGTTGTGGAATTTATAAATCTAACCTAATCTACATGATTAAAAATGTTATATCCCTTTTTTAAAATGTAATATCAAACCAGTTAATTGTACTTGATTCAAAATATAAAAGAAATGGACTACATATTAAGAAAAATGGTCGGTGACTTACCCTTCAGCCGTTTACACACACAGACAGACACGAGACCCTCACTTCTCAAGTGTTATATACTAAAAATGACCTCAAGTCACCCTAACTGTACCAACTAACATTCCAATGAACTAAATGTAGGGATGTTTACAGTTAGCTTAAACAAGACTTTGCTCTGAACTATATCATGTCTATACTCTATCTCAACAGACTTTGAATGTCTAAACTCTATTTCAAAAGACTTTGCTTGAATAATTAAAATAATCTATAAAACAATAAAAAAATCTATATAAAGGACTATGTATTCATAACACTGCCCCAAGGCAAAAGATCGCTGGGACGTCCTAAAAAGCTCCGGATGGAAAATTCCTCTTTGAGATCGTAACAGGCCACATGGCCCAATACTTGCATGGATGACGATGAATACACATTATCGATTAAAAAGTTATATTAATTATTATTGTCTTGATTACGGGTAGGATATGTGGCACAAATGGGTAATGACAGACTTGCATGGTAGCTTCTGTAGGAAAACCAGAGGGAAACCGCCCAGTTGGTAGACCAAGAATGAGGTGGGATTATAACATTAACTATGATTTGAGGAAAGTGGATTATACAGGGAATGGTTGGAGAACATTAGCTCAAGATAGGGATGTATGGAGAGCTTATGTCCGCACGGCCATGAACCTACGGGTTCGATAGTGCCAGTGAGTTAGTTAATTATTAATGTTTTGTTTAACCGATAAAGTTTCAAATTTATGAAATTATATTATATTAAATATAGTATATTATAAAATAGTTATTATGTAATTACTTTTATTATTGTTTTAGTGTATATAAAATGTAAAAAGAGAGAAATTGTAGGCTTACGCATTAAAACAATTAAATCTGCAGAGCTAAGATGCGTACTTTAGAGGGAAATATGAAACAAAATTAACTCGGCTGTTTGTTGCAAACGTCTCAGAATATGATTTTTCTATTCGATGTGAAATGGGGAAACTCATAAATTAAAGACGACTTGAAAGCTGAAACTTTCGGCAAGATGCAATGTTCTTACGGAAGTGAAGAGTTTTGTTTGCAGCCGGTCAATAAACAACACTCCAGATAGTGATGCACACACTATTGGGGGTGTTTTCAGAGAATTTCGGAGTTTAACATAACGTCCCGTGCATCTGGTTTCCGGAAATGTCTTCCGGGGCGTGTTAATTGTTTTACAGCTTCTCACCAGAAAGTCAGATTTGTTTGAAAAGTATTTCTAGAACACACTGTTCAAGATAATGAAAATGAATATGTAAATATTTTAGTTTCTCCAAATGGAAATAATATAATTTTTTATTCGAATTAGTAATAAAATATAGGCTTTTTTGGAATACAGGCAAAAGTAGGTTCTAACGTTAATTTAGGCTTTTTAGGCAATATAATACCATAATTTTTATCATGTAAGTATATGAAATGTAATAATACAACTAAATTTTAAGTTATCTCTTCAGGAACAAAATAGGTTTTTGCCTAAAATCTGAGGTCTAATTGTAAGCACTGTAAGCATAATTTGTAAATGTTGAATATTTTGTATCCGTAAATTATATCTTGTTTCAGTTTAAATCTACAGAGTATACAATCAAAACCGTCACAATCTCAGAGCACAACTGTTCACAAGGTAAGACACATTCTGCATGTTCCCATGTTTTTCTTTCATCCTGTAGGTAATATTCCCGACTAAGAAGCAGGGTGTAGCCCATTTTCATGAGGTGCGAATTCCTGGACGCCTATTGATTACCATGATTGCCTCCGAGTCTTAAGTTCGTGGGTTCAAACCCGACCTGGGCCAGTGTATTTTTAATTGCGTGAAAATCCTAGAAAACAGACTAAAGCCTTGGGTTTTGTGTAGTAAATTTACGGCACGTTAAACATATTGAAACTAGCTGATATATGGTTACTCATCAAATTCCAAGCCTCTTTCACGCCCAGATTTGAATTGAGACTCTAGTTATCTGAGTTGTTGAAGAGAGTTTATAAATGAAATATGCCTACGAACTCGCAAGGTTCTGGTGTGTGTGAAAATCTTTGTGCGTATGTAGGGCATAACAGTTGTACATACTGATTAAATATTAAATAAACCAGGATAACAAAAATAATAATAAAAAACAATAATAATAATAATAACAATAATAATAACAATAATAATAATAATCATCATTATTATTATATGCATTATTATTGTTATTATTTTCCTTTATATTATTTTATTTTATTAGCAGGTTTCACATCTTCCTACACCCAATTAATCTACTGTCACGGTTTATTTTAATAGGTTAGGCTGAGATTCTTTGTTTGCGTCCGCTTGAGCGATTTTTTAAATTTTCTTTCAGGTGAACTCCTATACTTAATAATTTTTTTAAGGTAAAAAATAGATAGCGGCTAAACACACCCTGTGCCTGAAAACCTGAATATGCAAATGTGGTAATCCGTTGAGCGGTTTAGTAGTCTATAAAGTACTAATATACGCCGACCGAAGCTATATGTAGGCCTAGGCCCTATATGTGTGCGTATATATATATATATATATATATATATACACACACACGACTGTCTTAGCCGGAACCTTATGGGAAGGAAACCTGTAGAGACGGAAGAAAAATCTCCAGAACGGTATGATTTTATATGTAAAATCATCCCGGAAACTTTCATAATGCGGAGACGGATTGGTTTTTAAACGCTTTATAGCCTATTAGCTTGACCTGTATCTATCTATCTATCTATCTATCAATGTAACGGAATATTTCAACGCGAGTTTCACCCACAAAATCATTGGATCGACTTGAAACTTTGTATACTTGTAAAAGACCGTGACAATACAATAATATCATATTTTGTTTCTAAAATCATGGCCAGAATCATCAGAAAATCAAAAAAAGTGTCTTTGTATCTATGTAACGGAATTTTTTAACCACGATTTTCACCCACATAGAAACATTGGATCGACTTAAAACTTTGTATACGTGTAAAGGACCCGTGACAATACAATAATTTCATATTCAGTTTCTAAAATCCTGGCCAGAATCTTCAGAAAATAAAAAAAAATGTGTCTTTGTGTCTATGCAACGGAATTTTTTAACACGATTTTCACCCATTTAGAAACATTGGATCGACTTGAAACGTTGTATACTTGTTAAGGACCCGTGACAATATAATATTTTCATATTTGTTTCTAAAATCCTGGCTAGAATCGTCAGATAATTAAAAATGTGTCTTTGTATCTATGTAACGGAATCTTTTAACTCGATTTTCACCCACTTAGAAACATTGGATCAACTTGAAACTTTGCATACTTGTAAAGGACCCATGACAATACAATAATTTCATATTTTGTTTCTAAAATCCTAGCCAGATTCATCAGGAAAAAAATGAAAACTGGTATATAGGTTGCGGACTTGTCGACTTTTTAGTCAATCGTCGTAAGAGCTCAGTTGGTAGACCGGTCAACTCTAGTGTTATAATTTCAGTAATCTGTAGGTCGCTGGTTCAAATCCGGCTGCTATTTTTTTTAGAAGAGGGTTACTTTTAGCTCATACTACAATAGTATGGAATTTAAAGATTTACATTTTTATCATATTCTGTAAAATATTAAAACTAAAAAATAAAAAATAAATAATAGTTCTAAAAAACTAAAACAACACGCTTTATTAGAAAACCGAACTAAAAAATGAAAAAATCATTTTAATTTCCAACGCGCTTGGGATAAATAATTGTACCATCAAAAGCGTAGGGTGCTTTTTATGATTTTTACATTTACTTCTTAGAGACTTTACTTTTACCAATATATGTTTATTATCAAGTATATTAATTGATAAAAAGCACTCCACGCTTTTCATGTTAAAATTATTTATTCCAAACGCGTTGGAAATTAAAATTATTTTTCATTTTTAGTTCGGTTTTCTAATAAAGCTTGTTGCTTTAGTTTTTCTAAAACTATTATTTATTAAAGTATCAATAGTTAATTTTTACCTCAGTAAGACGGAAAATTATTCTTAAGCACGTTCTAATTACAGTATTCATGATCACACGTCAATATTCTGCATATGACGCTTCTGCATTATATAGTTTTACCTTCTTGTGTTGCCATTGTATTGCAGGGATACCCTCGCTTACGTGTGACAGCGGGAATCCCTCGCTTTTCCTTGCCTGCTTATGTAATCTGCGAGGGAGTTGGGAAACTCTTCAGTCCTCCTGTAGTTCAGTTTCTTCTCGTTTTTGTGTAATTGAGTTGTTTTGTATTGCCGTGCAAACTGTGCTGTGTTATATACTCTATTTTGTCTGTACTTCAGTTCAATACGTTATGTCTTTAAATTGTGTATGTAAAACCCTTATACTGCGTGAGAAAATTCAAACTTGTAATTTTGGAACCCTAAATAAGAAGGAAAACTGCTAAGACGGAAATGTATTTAAGGACCGTCATGTTCCTTCATACCCAGGATTTACTGTGTGTATATAATATATATATATATATATATATATATATGTGTGTGTGTTTTAACAGTCGCAATTTTAGTTTTTTGGAAACCCAAACTCAGCATATACGAACAGTTGAGAGAGGTAAGGTCGAAATCGTTTACCAGCATAATCGGATCATTATGAGAGGGGATTAAACACCGGTGGAAATTAAAAAATCGCTCTAGCGTCCGCCATGTTTATTTCGAACGAATCTTGGGATGTAACACTTCAATATGAAAGTGTGATCGAGTTTGTTAAGCAGCAAAATCAGACCATTAAGAGGGGGAGGGGTAACTTGAGAGCTGAAATTTTAGTAGGAACATTTTAAATGCTCGATCGGCTGCATTTTCCTTTTTTCGCCATGAAAGAAGGTACTTCCTTACTTACTTACTCACTGGCACTATCGAACCCGTAGGTTCATGGCCGCGCGGACATAAGCTCTCCATACATCCCTATCCTGAGCTAATGATTTCCAATCATTTCCTGTATAATGATTTAATTATAAACAGGAAGCAATTTCGTTAAAGTCAAAATCGCCCGCACGAAACCAGCATCGTGAGGAATTTGAGTAGCTAGGATGGCAAGCGGCTCCAGGTTGAGAAAACCAGCTATAACGGCTGACCACATGGCACCACTACACTGGTTGGATGATCGTCTGTCTCTGTGACTGACGCAGGTGGAAGTGAGGCCAGCGGCGAGATGGTAGTGCAAGGGCCTTCTAGGCCTATCATACCATGGAGATTGTTTTGTTTAACAACTGGAGTCCTAGAGGCAGACCTAATTACATGGGAATATGTTGCCTTCCAAGATCTGAAGAAAATTAGGATAAAAAATTGAATTATCTGTTTGTGATAGGAAACATTGAAAATTTAATCATCGAAAAGGCCACATCGTTCAACTAAATGAAGCTGTAGTGCCTAATAAGGAGTCACTTTTTTTAAAGAACTATAACCTGTTATTTCATGTTCCCACTAGAATATAAACTGTCAGGTTAACCCCCCCCCCACTCTTAATGATCCGAATTTGCTGATTCGCAAACTCGATATTAAATTTATTATTCATATGTTACATACTTGTTTCGATGCGAGGAAACAAACAGGCCGGCCACTAGAGAGATTTTAATATTCCGCCCTTTAGGTATCCACCATTTCTAACTGTCAGATATCGCTAAATTTGTGTAATAATATTCTACTTTTATTTCAGGAGCATGTACTGAGTTTTGTTGCTACAAAATAGAATATTACGGCTGCTTACTCTTACTTACTTTACTTACTTACTTACTTACTTACTTATTACTTACTTACTTACTTACTTACTTACTTACTTACTTACTTACTTACTACTTACACTCACTGGCACTATCGACCCGTAGATTCATGGCCGCACGGATATAAGCCCTCCATACATCCCTATCCTGAGCTAATGTTTTCCAATCATTCCCTGTATATTCTACTCCCCTCAAATCATAGTTATGTTTATTCTCCCGCCTCATTCTTGGTCTACCAACTGGACGTTTTCCCTCTGGCTTTCCTACAAGAAGCTTCCATGCAAGTCTTTTCATTCCCCATACGTGCAACATGTCCTGCCCATCGCAGTCTACGAGACTTAACTGTTCTTATTATATCTGGCTTCCTATAAAGACCATGTAGTTCATTGTTATGTAGTCTTCTCATTTCACTGTCTGTTCATCTCTCGTTGGTCTAAAAATTTTCCTAAGTACTTTATTCTCAAATACTTGTAATCTCCTTTCCTCCCTTAAAGTAAGAGTCCATGTTTCGCACCCATATAATATAACTGGTAGAATAATAGTTTTATATATTTTCAGTTTAACGTTTTTTGAAAGGAGTTGGGACATCAAGAGTATCTGCAATCAACAATAGCACGCATTTCCAGAATTGAGCCTATGTTTAATTTCTTTGTGCATCTCATTCCTATTTGTGATTATTGTTCCTAGGTATTTGAATTCACCCACTTCCTCAAAATGTCCCTTATTTGTCATTAGGAATTTTTAAATGTTTGCTTCTGTAACATTCGTAATATTAGTCCGGATTTTTATACAATGAAAAATATAAAAATATCAATTTTTTAAGGGCTAAAGTATGTGCTAAAAACTGAAATATGTTTTCAAAATACTAAAAAGAGAAAACGAAAATCTGTCGTTAAATGTGTTTTTGTGAATCACAAGACACAGAATCCTCAAGTGGGTAAGAAAAGAGAGATATCTCCATCTCAATTCTATGTTTTTACACACCAAGATTCCAAAATTACACAGACAAATGGAGTCCTCCAGGGCGACCCCATAATCCCGCTACTGTTTAACATAGCGACGGCAGACATAGTGGAGATACTCGAAGAAAGACTGCAACCACATCAATCATGTATGCAGACGATATGGCCTTAGGATCCCCCAACCGAGAAGAACTACATGAAACACTTTTAGAACTAGAAAGCTGGGTAATGAAAAACCAACTGAACATCAATATGCAAAAGACCTGTCTGATGACATTTAGAAAAGGAGGGCGAACATCAACGAAAGAATTATGATGCTACACAACGAACCCACAACATCAGTCAACAAATTCAGATATCTAGGCGTAACCCTACAAACAACAGGGAACTCGTTCAGATACCACATAGAGGAAAGAACAGCGGAAGCCTCGAAAGCGATATATACTGTATAATAAAGAATACTGCACCCTTATCACTAAAGACACCAGCTGTAACGGTTGGGGGACTCGACATGCTGACCACATTGGATGGATGATCATCTACCTCTATGATTGACACATGTGGATGTGAAGCCAGCAGCCGGCTGGTAGGCTAAGTGCCTTCTAGGCCTGTCGCTCCAGGAGAAAAATCACTGAAGACAGACACTAGACTTTCCGACACAATATCCCCAATAATCACGTAAGGACTCGAATTAATATTGGAAAAATTGGCAATCAGTGACTTAGAACGCATTGAGAAAGTGAAGGCACGGTTCCTAAATTGTACCCTCAGAGTGGGAAAATATGTGCCATCAAGGCTATCATGTCCACCACTGTGGTCTCGAGGTAGCGTGCTGCCTTGTCACGCAGCAGGCCCGGGTTCAATCCCCGGTCGGGGCAGTTTTCTGGGTGAGGGTTTTTATCGGGTTTTTTTTCTCACCTGTAAGACAAATGTCAGGAAAACTTTAAGGCCCAAACGGTCCCAAAGTCATTCCACAATAATCATCATCATCTTATCATTATCATCATCACCATCATCCTTCACCGGTGTGGAAAGCAACGGGAAGCTACCACACCTACACAATTCCCTAGTAAAGCTGCAAGCATAGCATGAAAATGCTATAATTGCAGTGAAGTACCTGCCTTCGGGCAGAATTACTATGGATGGATGGAAGGCTATCACATGAGCTGGCCAAGGAAACTTTTTACATAGAAGATCTGATACTCAGCCTACCATCTACCGGAGCAAGCAACAAACTACTAGAACGGAGAACAATTTAAAGAGCGGAGATAGATATCGACTTCTATGGGACGACTGCAATGATCGACCGCAACTAGACCAATGAGAATCAGGAGCAGAGGCACAGTATTACTAGACTAGCCACACACGGCTTCCACCATAAGATATGAAAGAACAAGACATTCCATATCCCGAATGACGAATGTGTGTGTGAATTGTGCGGGCAGAGAAGCAACCAATATCACATCACTGAGTGCCGTGAAAGAACAAAATCGATCTCCGATTATAGCAAAGAATAATGCCCATTCGGGTGAACCTTTCGTCTTTAATCCAAAATTATGAGTTACCATGAAATACACTACGAAATATCACCATTGTCACTGTAAGGCACTGCTCAGAAAAAACTGATGATGAGTCCTATTACTTTCAATTAAACAAAAATGATTGCTTCATCCTACATGTATGATTTATAATGTGCATCCAACATAATAAAATAAAATATACAGCAACAGAGGACATCACATCACTCCATGTCATATACCATCCTCACTTCTCGCAACTGGAATTCCCTACCACAAGATATAAGGGGCTGCCGGACATAATAATAATATAATAATAATAATAATAATAATATAATAATAATAATAATAATACTTTATTTATTCTGGCAGGGTTAAGGTCATAAAGCCCCTCTCTTCCACTCAACCAGCACAAACACAAATAAATATTTGACAAATATAGATATACACTATACTAATTATAAACAGTTAAAGATACAATAAATGTAGCAATGAAAATTTCATGTACAAACAACATTTTATAGGATAATAACAATAATGATACGAGAATATAATAATAATAATAATAATAATAATAATAATAATAATAAAAATAATAATAATAATAATAATATAAATATGATAAATTATACGAGAAAAACCAATTACCTTACACTGGGTAATAATGAAGTCGAGGTTAGACCAAATATAAATTTAGATTTCTTTTAAAAGAATTTCTTATGGTAGGGAATTCCAGTTGCGAGAAGTGAAGATGGCATATGACATGGAGTGATGTGATGTCCTATGTTGCGGTATATTAAGCAAGATACTATGTTGTGATCTTGTGTTTAAGTTATCATTTGAGGATAGATACTGGAAACGGGATGATAAATGATTGGCAATCGAGGTATGTATGATCTTAAATAAGAGAATTAGACAGTGCGATTTTCTTCTCTCTTTTAGATGTAGCCATGACAATTCGTGGAATAATGGAGAAATGTGATCATATTTTCGAACATTAAATATGAATCTGATACACGTATTATGGGGGGCACGCCGTAGCGTAGTGGTTAAGGCACTGAGATACAAGCCGGAGGGTCGAGGGTTCAAGTCCCGTTGGGGTCAGGATTTTTAAACTGACCCAAACCCACTGGCGGCACTATGGCCCTGGGGTCGACTCAGCCTCTAACGGAAATGAGTACCAGACGCTTGTTCTGGGGGTAAAGGCGGCCGTCACGCAGGGCTGACAACCCGGCTGACATAAAGTGCCGATTGTCTAGTAAAAGTCGGAGCCTTAACCTCCTACTACCCCAAGGGCCTCCGGGTCTGTTGTGGGATCACTTTTTTTACACATATTATGGACACGCTGCAGTTTGTCCGACAATCCGTCACTTATGTCAGTTAGTAGAACGTCACAGTAGTCAAAATGCGGCATCACTAAGGTTTGGATTAAAATTCTTTTAAGAGCTGTAGGAAGAAAATGTTTAAGACGCTTTACGGAATGCATTATGGAGAAGACCCTTTTAGATGTTTGTTTTACTTGCACATGCCCAATATAAATTAGAATCTAAGTAAAGTCCCAAGTTTTATAACGACGTCGGTATAAGGAATTTGTCCATTATCTAATATGACAGCCGGCATAATGCCATGTTTATGGAGTGTAATAGTCTTGGATGTCCGATAATTATTGCTTGCGGTTTGTTTACATATAGTTTCAGCCCATTGGCAACTTTTAAAAGAAATCTAAGTTTATATTTGCTCTAAACCTCGACTTCATCATTACCCAGTGTAAGGTATACATATTAATTTGGTGTTCTCGTATAATTTTTCATATTTATATATTATTATTATAATTATTATTATATTATTATCATTATATTATTGTTATTATCGTATAAAATGTTGTTTGTACATGAAATTACATTGCTACATTTAATGTATATTTAACTGTTTATAATTAGTATAGTGTATATCTATATTTGTCAAATATTTATTTGTATTTGTGCTGGCTGAGTGGAAGAGAAGGCCTTATGGCCTTAAATCTGCCAGAATAAATAAAACATTATAATTATTATTATTATTATTATTATTATTATTATTAATTATAAACTACTTACAATTGTATGACCTACTATTAAATATTCAGACTTGTGGATGTTAATCTTTGTTTCAACATTTTGAATAACATTCTTCGAGCTTCCTGACCATGTACGCCAAATTATCACGATTTTCATCCTTTATTACCTGGTCAGCTGGCAGATTGAAGTACATACCTAATATATAAAGATGAATGTTTGTTTGTTTGTACTTTATGCGCGGCCATACCGTTGATTCGATTGTGATGGGGCTTTTTGCAAAATTTTCAGTAGATTCGCGGGATGAACATAGGCTGTAAGAGAGTTGTTTATACTCGAATCCTACGCCCTTAAAAATCGCCCTGTGTAGTGGAAACTTCGGAAAAGAAGCTATTTGGACGTTTAAATTGCTTACGCTGCCTAAACCATAACAAATACACAAAATTAAAGTACACAGAATTGAATATCTCAATAAGGTCTACAAAAAAAGTAATCGACAGCATATCTCTTACGGATAACTAACAATAACCGTTTTTTGTCTTCATTGATGCCAAGAAGATCGAGACAAGTACGTAGATTCCTGTGCAAGCATAGTATCACATGGCGGATATACTTTTACGGATAACTCACAATAACTAATTTTTTCTTATAGCTCATTTATGCCAGGAAGAACGAGAGAAGTAGATTCCCGGACAACACCGGATAATCAGGACGGGGATTCTTAAAATACTTACGATAAACATTTATAATTATTTTCATTTTAATTATTCCAGTAATCATAAGATATACATTAATTTTTGTCTTTCAGCTCATTTATGCCAAGAAGATCCGGATGGTTAGATTCCCGGACAACGGGTAAACAGCACGGGTATTTAAAAATAATTAAGATATAAATTGTTCCTCTTACTTATTTTACTAATGTTAATTTATTTAGGTATAGCAGCGCAAGCCGTGTATTATCTAGTAATATATATGACGGGATTGGGACTAGACTGAGCTATGCCACATTACGGGAAAAAAATTGAGTTACGGTCATCAACAGGGTTCTGAGCTTTTACTCTTCATGTCATTCATATAAGTTTGTGATGGTTTTAATTTTTAATTCCAAGTGTAGAAAGTCTTACTTTTATATTTTAATATTATGTGGCATAGGACTACCTGATCCCGAACCCTTCATACGAATTTGCTCAATATAAGAGAAAATCATTATCTTATACTTCTTGTGGTTTATGCCGATTAGTCGAGAAGTATTACCGCAGTAGAGGAGAAGTATTCCGTCACAACCTCTTGGTGGATGGATTTGTTTCATAGGTGTTTATGCCGGTTTTAGGATATATTTCTAAAACCGATTCCAAAAATTTGTTGATACATTTGTAGGTTTGTGTTTGGACACATCCCCTAATGCCCAACAAGTGGTTATTACTTTCATCACCGTGTTACTAGATGTAGCATTAGAGCATGCATCCACGAAAGTGAATGAACAGAACACTGCAGGGAGGGTCATAACAAAGGAAAGTTATCACAGCCGCGAGAATGATGAAATATACTATTCAATTAAATATATAATTCATTTAATAATTCCCTTGTTAAGCTCTACAATAATAATGTATTCTTATTTTGAACAACATAGCGCCTGTACGGTCCAAACAACGATCCGCGTTTATTACCTAAACTATCAAATTAAAATAAATATGCAAATTGCCACATGCTGCCATCTATGCAGACATACATACATTTAATAATATCGATATACAATGTCGTTCGATCACTCGAACTTGAAAAAAACGTAACATTAGCAACCTGAGGCAACGTGGACGGAGAGGAGCACTCCCTTTTCAATAACTGGCAAACCTACTCAACTATTCAAATGATCTTATATATTCTGTTCAAATTATTACTATTATATTATTATTAATTATTATTATTATTATTATTATTATTATTATTATTATTATTATTATTATTATTACTAATACATCCATTGTAATTCTACCCGAGGGCAGGTCTATCACTACAATCATACGAATTTCATGCCATGCTTTGCAGCTTTACTAGGGAACTGTATGTGAGATAGTTTGCTGTTGTTTTCCACACCGGTGAAAGATGATGATAAAACTGGACAACAGCCAAAATTACGGAGTATATGTGACTGTTTTGTATTAACATCAAAATCTTAATTACGAATGTGACAATATGATGACAATAGTGAAAAGAACCAAATTATCAGCTTGCTTAGTGCTACTGCGTATACTGTGAATATTGTAGTCAGTGTGAAGGTCACGGAATCACCCTTAGAGGGGGGAAGCAATATCAACCGTATAATAAAGATATGATTTATTTTAAAGGGTTGCTATTTACACCAACAACATAGCGCCTGTACGGTCCAAAACAACGATCCGCGTTTATTCCCTAACATATCAAATTAAAACAAATAAGCAAAGTGCCTCATGCTGCCATCTATGCAGACATACATACATTTAATGATATCGATATACTATGTCGTTCGATCACTCGAACTTGAAAAAACCTTATCAACCTGGAGCAGCGTGGGCGGAGAGGAGCACTTCCTTTTCAATAACTGGCAAACCTGCACAACTATTCAAATGATCTTAAATGTACTGTTGAAATTATTATTATTATTATTATTATTATTCCATCCATAGTAATTCTGCCCGAGGGCAGGTCTTCATAGGATTTTCATGCCATTCTTTGAAGCCTTACTAGGGAATTATAGGTGCGATAGTTTCCCGTTGCTTTCCACACCAGTGAAGGATGATGATGACAATAATTATAAGGATGAATTTGATGATCAGATGATTTTCTGGGATCGTCGAGGCCAAAGCGACCTGACAATTGTCTTACAGGTGAGGGAAGACGACGAGAAAAACCTCACAAGGAACCTGTCCAGACCGGAAATCGAACCCAGGCCCCCTACGTGACAAGGCATCACGCTACATTGAGACCACAGCGGTGATTATTATTATTATTATTACTTTCTTCTTCTTCTTCGTCTTCTCTTCACTACACTGTCTCAGGAAATTGGCCTGTCGCCTCTAGTTGTTTCTCTCCATTTTTCCGCTGGCCTCCTACATTCCTTGAACCCATTGGCTTCTAGTTATATATTGCCTTATTAATTTTTTCTTTCTACATGTCTAAACCAATTATTCTATATTCATAGATTTTATCATTAAGTGGATTTATATTTAACTCTGTTCTTATATCTTCATTCGTTGTTCTTATAAGGTTGTTCATTTCTACGCTTTGTATTCTACTATGTAAACTTTTGGTCATTACTCTAGTTTCACTCTCATAAAGTAATGCAAAAACTACCAATGTTTCATAAAACTTCAATCTAGCATCTCTTACAGTTTTGTTCTTTAATGTTTCATGTATAGTTCCGCATATTTATTTTTTTAATTTCGACAGTTTCAGGTTTATGTCTCACCAAGATTTGTGCCGATGATAAAATTACAACCCAAAACATTAAAATGTGTTACTTGTTCCAGAGATTTGTTGCCTATTACGATTTTTGATTCTATATGTTAATTTCCCTAAAATACTATTATTTCTATTTTTCTTTTGATACTTTAAAATTATATTCTTGGCATAACATAATAATAATAATAATAATAATAATAAATAATATTATATTACTATTATTATTATTATTATTATTATATTAACGATAATATAATAATAAACAGTTATGAAAAGAATTAGTATTATCGTTGTTGTTATTATTATTATTATTAGTTATTAGTAGTACTATTATAGAATCAGGATTACAACAAATTATCTTATTCCTCTGTACCCTAATCAATGCCCTATCAAGGTATTGCGCTTCACACAGCATACATGTTCACGTGTGTTATTGCCATGGTAATTGAAGGTCCCACCTAGATCCATAGCTTGTTGACCAGGGGGTGCCGACGCATATGATAGTACATACTCTTGATCCCAGTCCTAGTTTCTCTTGCCAATCGCTTGGATTGTTTGCGGGTCGCAGACAAAATTCATTTCCTCTAAAATGTAGCCAACATGACTTGCTAAGATTAATATTTCTTCTTATTTAAAATAAATAAATTCACTCTTAATTTTAATAAAATTGCCATTTCAAAAACGATTGTTCCAAGTCATGTTCGTAATATTAGTTTAGAATAATTTATTTGTATTTCTTTATATTTAATATTATAACGAACTGTACATTTTATTTTATTATGTTGGATACACATTATAAAACATATATGTAGAATGAAGCAACCACTTTTGTTTGTTTAATTACAAGTAATAGGACTCGCCATCAGTTTTTCTGATGTAACGAATATACTCGTATTCGGAACATTGGTTAAAATCATAAGTAAATGGATCTTGAAAATTGATAATTCCAAAATTTGTAGGAAGTAACACTATGACTATGAGGTATTAATAAAAACATACATCTCACCTCATATATGCTTGTTTATTTTTTTTTTTAGAATGATTTGCAAGATACCATTATTCCATCGTCAACGTTTGCTGGTCCATTGTTCTTTGACTGAAAGAAACATTGAATCACCACAAATTAACAATGGTAGAGAGTACTAACGATGGTGTAACAATTTCTCCGAAATCAGTCTAAAAACAAGACAAAAAATGTGTGATGAGTTATTTGTATTAATACTTAGGGGGGAACCGTTTTACTTGTGGTGTAGTAAAAGCCAGAATAAACGACTGAACTACAAAGATAATTTTGTGTACTCCAACAGATGGCGCTGTTGGTATATACATGGTAATACATCGATCTGTAATTTTTAATGCCCTCCTGCCAATCGCCTGGGGTCTCTGGAGTCTAGGCATCACAGATTAACATTATCATCGGAAAATCTCTGTTAGTGGGTATATCGCTGATTTCAACACATCCGTAGCTGCGCGCCTCCCCAGTGAGAGCATGAGCAAACGCAATAACATGAAGGAAGATGGTCAGCGCTCCTGTAGATCAAATTAAAAACCATAATGAGGGTTTTTGTCTCTCTATTGTTTGAACATACATCTTGGTGTAAACGATAACAAGCACAATACTTCCACAGGATATAAACGATGTTATAAGAAACAGTGTAAGCAATCTCAGGGATATCTAAAAGAGGATAATGGAAAACTTACCACAAAAGGATAAAATAATCAAAGAATCAGAAAAGTGCCTTATACCTCAGGCGAAATATCACCGGCAAGCATCGATAGAAACCAAGAGGAACATACAACTCTACTCGGAAATAGTGAATAATAAACACCATAATGATTCACCACGATCGTTTTAACACCATAGCCAAATAAAAAAATAACAGAACCGCTGAGTATATCAAGACAAAAATAAAATATAAAATGAGAAGCCAACTGAAAATGTAGGTTGTAGTCAGTACATTCAAAGCTCTCAGGAACGATAACATACTTATTCAGGCAGGTAGCTAAAGAAACATAGAAACAAATCCGTAACAATCATTAATAAAAAATGTGGAAGTGAACTGGAACCAAACTAAGAAATCCCCCACTAATTGTCTATAGCATATCCGAAGAAATGTGCCCTAGACAATATTAAAGAAGCAATAATAGAGCAAAATAGTAAACTGAACCTTCAAACACAATGGTGTTGAACCGAACTTTGTGTACTTGTATACTACACCAAGGTCTGGTGTTGAATATTTGCAAGGAGTGTTAGGATATCGATAATATTTTTAATAGTTTTCAGGTTGTTACAAGTAATATTTAAGAGATATAAATATATTTTATTGGCTTGGCAACACTTACTGATCTTGCATTCTCTACTCATGACATAGCAAAGATGATATTAGAATTCACGATATGAGTTAAACTATTGTTATATGTGATATTTATATTGACGAGGTGCGATGACATCCTGATTCTGCTTTATTACCGTTTGGTAGAAAATGGTACGAGTATTAAAACATTCGGTTTTATTTGGAAGTGATATCTTACAACAACACTATTTCGTCCTAGTTTGCAGGGTACAAAACAGTACACTGAATAGAAAGTTATTTTAATATTTTAATTAGTAATTATAACATAGTAGATATAATATACCAGTTTATTCAATTAATGATGTAAGAGTTTTTCTTATAATTTTACAATTAAATTGCGATGAAAAATTTGTAAAAAATAAATAATTCACAGTAAACGTTAGGTACCAGAGCTGTTTACTTCTCGCTTTAGCAATTAAATTCCATAAATAAACATGTACTACGTAAGAATTAAAATTTCGCCACATTTATAAATAAACGGTTCTGTTCCATTAAACAGAACACTTAGTAATTTATTTAGTGGCAGTTGTAAAAGTCAGTGATGAAGCGGGGTCATCTGTTTCAATAACGACGCACGAGACCTTCGTCGTGAAATGGACCAGTTGCGCTGTTGATCCGCCAGGTTTTTTAACGAAAATAGAATCATTTAATTTATTTTGTCTGAACTAATTCATCCTACCGAAAAGTAATTGCTTGAATTTAATCCCTATTGCATGAATAATATCTGTTATTTTTTTCGCTTTCATTTTATGATGCGTACTACAGTAAACCGCCATTAAATAGAAACTGACATCGAAAATAAAAATATTCTAATTATAAAAATATTCTAATTATAAAAATAACACGATACCTCTAACCTACAAGATATCACCTATAATAAATACGTTTGAAACACATTTTTGCTGTTTACTCTTTCAGAAATATTATTTAGTAAACATTATATTTTTTCATATTTACGATTATTTTAGATCGTCATAACTTTAAAACTTTAAATGACAAAAATCAAAATTCGATATTAATACGTTTATAAATGTATTCACTATATTTAGGGATACATAATATTAAAAAATAAATAAATCGCAAGATTTTTTACTGTCCGAGATGATATGGATTATCCCACATATAAATAACCTAGATAATGGAAATTGACAAGCTAATGACAAATAGGTAAATTATGTAAAAGTGGCTGATTTCAAATATCTGGGAATAATCATCACAATTGGTAATGAGATACGCAAATAAATTACACATAGTTACAATTCTGGAAGTGCATGCAGTTATGCATTACAGGGACTCTTGTCTTCCCAACTCTTTTCAAAAAACATTAAACTGAGAATATATAAAACTATTATACTACCAGTTATATTATATGGTGCTAAACGTGGACTCTTACATTAAGTGAGGAAAGGAGATTACGAGTATTTGAGAATAAAGTTGTTTGGAAAATTTTTGCAACAAAGGGAGTTGAAGAGGCGGGTGAAAGGAGAACACTGAACAAGAGTGAACTTCATGGTCATTGTGGGAATCCAGGTGTAAAAAGAACAATTAGGTCTCGTAGAACTGCGATGGGGCGGGAAATGTACACGAATGGGGAATGAAAGTCGTGTCATGCAAGGTTCGTGTAGGAAAACCAGAGGTAAAACGTCCAGTTAGAAGACCAACAATGGGGGTGGAAGAATAACATTAACCATGATTTGAGAGGAATAAGATTATACGGGGAATGATTGGAAAACATTGCTCCGGTTAGCTATGTATGGAGATCTTGTATCCGTGCGGCCATAAACCTACGGGTTCGATAGTGCAAGTGAGTTAGTTTAGTTAATATTCGTACGATTCTATTATTCATTGATTGAGTGGAAGAGAACGCCTTTTTGCCATATCCAATAACAGAGAGAGATATGTCTTGTTTAAATACCAGTTTTTATTTGTTCTACGTGTAATTTTCTCTCTATGTTCACTGTTTAAAAAACACCTAAATATTAGAAGTTTTTCAACTAACTTATTTCTTCATGTTTTAATTATAAACTACTGACAATTGTATTACCTACTATATAATAATCAGATTTGTGGATGTAGATTTTGGTTTCAAAATTTTTAACAACATTATTCGAGCTTCCAGTCCACGTTCGCCAAATTATCACGATTTTCATCCTTACTACATGGTCACTTGCAGGGTGACGTGGATATCTGAATATATAAAAATGAAATGTTTGTTTGTTTGATTTTTGTTTGTTTGTTTGTTTGATCGTACTTTATGCGAGGCCATACCGTTGATCCGATTGTGATGGGGCGTTTTTGCAAAATTATCAGCAGATTTCCGGTATTAACATAGACTATAAGAGAGTTGTTATACTCGACGCCTACCACACCTTGAAAATCGCTCTTTGTAGTGGAAAACGTGAAAAGAGTAACTATTTTAACGCTTTAAATTGCTGTACGCTGCCTAAACCATAAAAATAATCAAAATTAATGTACACAGAATTGAATATCTCAATTAGCTCTACAATAAAAGTACGCTACAGCATGTATTTATCTCGTACGGATAACTCACAATAACCACCTTTGTCTATCTTTGATGTCATGAAGATCGAGACGAGTACGTAGATTGCTGTGAAAGCATAGCAGCACATGGCGGGTATTCTTTGCGGATAACTCATAATAACCAGTTTTCTCATTTAGCTCATTTATACCAAGAAGATCGAGAGATGTACCATTTCCGGGCAACACCGGATAATCAGCACGGGGAATCTTAAAATATTTACGATATACGTTATAATTAATTATATTTTCATTTTAGTTCTTCAACTAATCATAACAAGTACATTAATTGTTGTCATTCAGTTTATTTATGCCAAGAAGATCGGGATGAGTACATTCCCGGACAATGCCGGATAAACTGCACGGGGTATCTAAAAATAATTACGATTCAAATGTTTCCTTCTACTTATTTTACTAAACATGACACCACATTATTTTAAATTTATTTAGGCAAAGCAGCGCAAGGCTGGTATTAGCTAGTAATAAGTATGTAGAGATTGGGATCAGACTGACCAATGCGACATTATAGAAAAATGGAGTTACCATCATCAACAGGGTTATGAGCATTCATTCCTCCCACTGTTCAAGTCATTCATCTATGTTTGTGATGGTATCATTTTTAATTCTAAGTGTAGAAAATCTTACTTCTCTTTTTCAATACTATGTGGCATTTGACTACCTCATCCCGAACCACTTAAACGCATTTCCCTAATAAAGAGATAAGACATTATCTTATACTTCTTGTGGGTTACACCGATTAGTCGAGAGGTGTTACCGCAGTGCAGGAGAAGTATTTCATCACATCCCCCTGGTGGATGGATTTGTTTCGTAGGTGTTAATGCCGGTTTTAGGATATGTTTCTAAAACCGATTCCAAAAATTTGTTGATACATTTGGAGGTTTGTGTTTGGACACATCCCCTAATGCCCAACAAGTAGTTATTTTTTCATCACCGTTTTGCTAGATGTAGCATTAGAGCATGCATCCAGAAAAGTGAATGAACAGAACACTGCAGGGAGGGTCATAACAAAGGAAAGTTATCACAGCCGCGAGAATGATGAAATATACTATTCAATTAAATATATAATTCATTTAATAATTCCCTTATTAAGCTCCACAATATTAATGTATTTTTATTTTGAACAACATAGCGCCTGTACGGTCCAAACAACGATCCGCCTTTATTACCTAAAATATTAAATTAAAATAAATATGCAAATTGCCACATGCTGCCATCTATGCTGACATACATACATTTAATAATATCGATATACTATGTCGTTCGATTACTCGAACTTGAAAAAACGTAACATAAGCAACCTGAAGCAACGTGGGCGGAGAGAATCACTTCCTTTTGTATAACTGGCAAACCTACACAACTAATCAAATGATCTTAAATATACTGTTGAAATTATTATTAATCATTATTATTGTTATTATTATTATTAAATTTATTACTATTAATCAGGATTACATCAAATTATCTTATTCCGGGACACTAACAAATCAGTATCAAGGTATTGCGCTTCAAAGCATACATGTTCACGTGTGTATTGCCATGGCAATTGAGGGTCCCTCCTACAGCCATAGCTGTTGAACCAGGGGGTGCCGACGCATATGATAGTACATACTCTTAATCCCAGACCTAGTTCCTCTTGCCAATCGCTTGGAATGTTGCGGTCGCAGACAATTTCATTTCCTCTAAATTGTCCCTAAAGTGTAGCAACAGACTTGCGAAGATTAATATTTCTTCTTATTTAAAATAAATAAGTTCACTCTTAATTTTAATAAAATTGTCATTTCAAAAACGATTGTTCCAAGTCATGCTCGTAATATTAGTTTAGAATAATTTATTTGTATTTCTTTATATTTAATAATATAACGAACTGTATATTTTATTTTATTATGTTGGATACACATTATAAAACATATATGTAGAATGAAAAACCACTTTTGTTTGTTTAATTACAAGTAATAGGACTAGCCATCAGTTTTTCTGATGTAACGAATATACTCGTATTCGGAACATTGGTTAAAATCATAAGTAAATGGACCTTGAAAATTGATAATTCCAAAGTTTGTAGGAAGTAACACTATGACTATGAGGTATTAATAAAAACATACATCTCACCTCATATATATATTTTTTTTTTGGGTGATTTGCAAGATACCATTATTCCATCGTCAACGTTTGCTGGTCCATTGTTCTTTCACTGAAAGAAACATTGAATCACCACAAATTAACAATGGTAGAGAGTACTAACGATGGTGTAACAATTTCTCAGAAATCAGTCTAAAAACAAGACAAAAAATGTGTGATAAGTTATTTGTATTAATACTTAGGGGGGAACCGTTTTACTTGTGGTGTAGTAAAAGCCAGAAATAACGACTGAACTACAAAGATAATTTTGTGTACTCCAACAGATGGCGCTGTTGGTAATACATCAATCTGTAATTTTTTAATTCCTCCTGCTAATCGCCTGATATGAGTTAAACTATTGTTATATGTGATATTTATATTGACGAGGTGCGATGACATCCTGATTCTGCTTTATTACTCTGGAGTCTAGGCATCACAGATTAACATTATCCTCGGAAATCTCTGTTAGTGGGTTATCGCTGATTGTCAACACATCAGTAGCTGCGCCTCCCCAGTGAGAGCAGAGCAAACGCATTACACATGAAGGAGGTGTTCAGCGCTCCAGTAGATCAAATTAAAAACCAATATGAGGGTTTTGTCTCTCATTGTTTGAACATACATCTTGGTGTAAACGATAAAAGCACAATACTTCCACAGGATATAAACGAAGATATAAAAAACAGTATAAGCAATCTCAGTGATGTCAAAAGAGGATAATGGAAACCTTACCAACAAAAGGATAAAATAATCAAAGAATCAGAGAAGTGCCTTAATACCTCAGGCGCAAATATCACCGGCAAGCATCGATAGAAACCAAGAGGAACATACAACTCTACTCGGAAATAGTGAATAATAAACACCATAATGATTCACCACGATCGTTTAAACACCATAGCCAAATAAAAAAATAACAGAACCGCTGAGTATATCAAAGCAAAAAATAAAATATAAAATGAACCCAATCTGAAATGTAGGTTTGTGGTCAGTACATTCAAAGCTCTCAGGAACGATAACTTACTTATTCAGGCAGGTAGATAAAGAAATAGAAACAATCCGTACCAATATTAATAAAAAATGTGGAAGTGAACTGGAACCAAACATAGAAATCCCCGACTAATTGTCTATAGCATATCCGAAGAAATGTGCCTAGACAATATTAAAGAAGCAATAATAGAGCAAAATAGTAAACTGAACCTTCAACACAATGGTGTTGAACCGAACTTTGTGTACTTGTATACTACAGCAAGGTCTGGTGTTGAATATTGCAAGGAGTGTTAGGATATCGATAATAATTTTATAGTTTTTTCATGTTGTTACAAGTAATATTTAAGAGATATAAATATATTTTATTGGCTTGGCAACACTTACTGATCTTGCATTCTCTACTCATGACATAGCAAAGGTGATATTAGAATTCACGAATATGAGTATAAAACTATTGTTATATGATGATATTTATATTGACGAGGTGCGATGACATCCTGATTCTGCTTTATTACCGTTTGGTAGAAAATGGTACGAGTATTAAAACATTCGGTTTTATTTGGAAGTGATATCTTACAACAACACTATTTCGTCCTAGTTTGCAGGGTACAAAACAGTACACTGAATAGAAAGTTATTTTAATATTTTAATTAGTAATTATAACATAGTAGATATATATACCAGTTTATTCAATTAATGATGTAAGAGTTTTTCTTATAATTCTACAATTAAATTTGCAATGAAAAATTTCTAAAAAATAAATAATTCACAGTAAACGTTATGTACCAGAGCTGTTTACTTCTCGCTTTAGCAATTAAATTCCATAAATAAACATGTACTACGTAAGAATTAAAATTTCGCCACATTTATAAATAAACGGTTCTGTTCCATTAAACAGAACACATAGTAATTTATTTAGTGGCAGTTGTAAAAGTCAGTGATGAAGCGGGGTCATCTGTTTCAATAACGACGCACGAGACCTTCGTCGTGAAATGGACCAGTTGCGCTGTTGATCCGCCAGGTTTTAACGAGAATAGAATCATTTATTTTGTCTGAACTATTCATCCTACCGAAAAGTATTTCCTTGAATTTAATCCCTATTGCATGAATAATATCTTGTATTTTTTCGCTTTCATTTTATGATGCGTACTACAGTAAACCGCCATTAAATAGAAACTGACACCGAATATAAAAATATTCTAATTATAAAAATAACACTCCTAAACTACAAGATATCACCTATAATAAATACGTTTGAATCACATTTTTGCTGTTTACTCTTTCAGAAATATTAGTTAGTAAACATTATAGTTTTTCATATTTACGATTATTTTAGATCGTCATAACTTTAAAACTTTAAATGACAAAAATCAAAATTCGATATTAATACGTTTATAAATGTATTCACTATATTTAGGGATACATAATATTAAAAATAAATAAATCGCAAGATTTTTACTGTCGAGATGATATGGATTATCCCACATATAAATACACTAGATAATGGAAATTGACAGCTAATGACAAATAGGGTAATTATGTAAAAGTGGCTGATTTCAAATATCTGGGAATAATCATCACAATTGGTAATGAGATACGCAAATAAATTACACATAGTTACAATTCTGGAAGTGCATGCACTTATGCATTACAGGGACTCTTGTCTTCCCAACTCTTTTCAAAAAACATTAAACTGAGAATATATAAAACTATTATACTACCAGTTATATTATATGGATGCTAAACGTGGACTCTTACATTAAGTGAGGAAAGGAGATTACGAGTATTTGAGAATAAAGTTGTTTGGAAAATTTTTGCAAATCAAATGGAGTTGAAGAGGCGGGTGAAAGGAGAACACTAAACAAGAGTGAACTTCATGGTCATTATGGGAAGCCAGGTGTAAAAAGAACAGTTAGGTCTCGTAGACTGCGATGGGCGGGAAATGTACACGAATGGGGAATGAAAGTCGTGCATGCAAGGTTCGTGTAGGAAAACCAGAGGTAAAACGTCCAGTTATAAGACCAACAATGGGGTGGAAGAATAACATTAACCATGATTTGAGGGGAGTAGATTATACGGGGAATGATTGGAAAACATTGCTCCGGTTAGCTATGTATGGAGATCTTGTATCCGTGCGCCATAAACCTACGGGTTCGATAGTGCAAGTGAGTTAGTTAGTTAATATTCGTACGATTATATTATTCATTGATTGAGTGGAAGAGAACGCCTTTTTGCCATATCCAATAACAGAGAGAGATATGTCTTGTTTAAATACCAGTTTTTATTTGTTCTACATGTAATTTTCTCTCTATGTTTCACTGTTAAAAAACACCATAATATTAGAAGTTTTTCACAACTTATTTCTTCATGTTTTAATTATAAACTACTGACATTCTATTACCTACTATATAATAATCAGATTTGTGGATGTAGATTTTGTTTCAAAATTTTTAATAACATTATTCGAGCTTCCTGTCCACGTTCGCCAAATTATCACGATTTTCATCCTTTACTACACGGTCATCTGCAGGGTGGCGTGGATATCTGATATATAAAATGAATGTTTGTTTTGTTTGTTTTTTGTTTGTTTTGTTTGATCGTACTTTATGCGAGGCCATACCGTTGATCCGATTGTGATGGGGCGTTTTGCAAAATTATCAGCAGATTTCCGGTATTAACATAGGCTTATAGAGAGTTGTTATATCTCGACGCCTACACCCTTAAAAATCGCTCTTTGTAGTGGAAAACGTGAAAAGAGTAACTATTTTAACGCTTAAATTGCTTACGCTGCCTAAACCATAAAAATAATCAAAATTAATGTAAAAAGAATTGAATATCTCAATTAGCTCTACAATAAAAGTACGCTACAGCATGTATTTATCTCGTACGGATAACTCACGATAACCATCTTTGTCTATCTTTGATGTCATGAAGATCGAGACGAGTACGTAGATTCCTGTGCAAGCATAGCAGCACATGGCGGGTATTCTTTGCGGATAACTCATAATAACCAATTTTCTCATTTAGCTCATTTATACCTAGAAAATCGAGGGATGTACATTTCCGGGCAACACCGGATAATCAGCACGGGGAATCTTAAAATATTTACGATATACGTTTATAATTATTTTTCATTTTAGTTATTCAACTAATCATAACAAGTACATTAATTGTTGTCATTCAGTTCATTTATGCCAAGAAGATCGGGATGAGTACATTCCCGGACAATGCCGGATAAACTGCACGGGGTATCTAAAATTAATTACGATTCAAATGTTTCCTTCTACTTATTTTACTAAACATGACACCACATTATTTTTAATTTATTTAGGCAAAGCAGCGCAAGGCTGGTATTAGCTAGTAATAAGTATGTAGAGATTGGGATCAGACTGACCAATGCGACAATATAGAAAAATGGAGTTACCATCATCAACAGGGTTATGAGCATTCATTCCTCCCACTGTTCAAGTCATTCATCTATGTTGTGATGGTATCATTTTTAATTCTAAGTGTAGAAAATCCTTACTTCTCTTTTTCAATACTATGTGGCATTTGACAACCTCATCCCGAACCACTTAAACGCATTTCCCTAATAAAGAGATAAGACATTATCTTATACTTCTTGTGGGTTATTCCGATTAGTCGAGTGGTGTTACCGCAGTGCAGGAGAAGTATTTCGTCACATATCCCTGGTGGATGGATTTGTTTCATAGGTGTTAATGCCGGTTTTAGGATATGTTTCTAAAACCGATTCCAAAAATTTGTTGATACATTTGGAGGTTTGTGTTTGGACACATCCCCTAATACCCAACAAGTAGTTATTTTTTCATCACTGTTTTGCTAGATGTAGCATTAGAGCATGCATCCAGAAAAGTGAATGAACAGAACACTGCAGGGAGGGTCATAAACAAAGGAAAGTTATCACAGCCGCGAGAATGATGAAAATATCTATTCAATTAAATATATAATTCATTTAATAATTCCCTTATTAAGCTCCACAATATTAATGTATTTTTATTTTGAACAACATAGCGCCTGTACGGTCCAAACAACGATCCGCCTTTATTACCTAAAATATTAAATTAAAATAAATATGCAAATTGCCACATGCTGCCATCTATGCTGACATACATACATTTAATAATATCGATATACTATGTCGTTCGATTACTCGAACTTGAAAAAACGTAACATAAGCAACCTGAAGCAACGTGGGCGGAGAGAATCACTTCCTTTTGTATAACTGGCAAACCTACACAACTAATCAAATGATCTTAAATATACTGTTGAAATTATTATTAATATTATTATTGTTATTATTATTATTATTATTATTATTATTATTACTATTACTATTAATCAGGATTACATCAAATTATCTTATTCCGGGACACTAACAAAGCACTATCAAGGTATTGCGCTTCACAGCATACATGTTCACGTGTGTATTGCCATGGTAATTTAGGGTCCCACCTAGAGCCATAGCTGTTGAACCAGGGGGTGCCGACGCATATGATAGTACATACTCTTGATCCATACCTAGTTTCTCTTGCCAATCGCTTGGAATGTTGCGGTCGCAGACAATTTCATTTCCTCTAAAATGTAGCCAACATACTTGCTAAGATTAATATTTCTTCTTATTTAAAATAAATAAATTCACTCTTAATTTTAATAAAATTGTCATTTCAAAAACGATTTTTCCAAGTCATGTTCGTAATATTAGTTTAGAATAATTTATTTGTATTTCTTTATATTTAATATTATAACGAACTGTATATTTTATTTTATTATGTTGGATACACATTATAAAACATATATGTAGGATGAAGCAACCACTTTTGTTTGTTTAATTACAAGTAATAGGACTCGCCATCAGTTTTTCTGATGTAACGAATATACTCGTATTCGGAACATTGGTTAAAATCATAAGTAAATGGATCTTGAAAATTGATAATTCCAAAATTTGTAGGAAGTAACACTATGACTTACTTACTCACTGGCACTATCGAACCCGAAGGTCATGGCCGCGCGGACATAAGCTCTCCATACATCCCTATCCTGAGCTAATGCTTTCGAATCATTCCCTGTATAATCTACTTCCCTCAAATCATACTTAATGTTGTTCTCCCACCTCATTCAAGGTCTACCAACTGGGCGTTTTCCCTCTGGCTTTCCTACAAGAAGCTTCCATGCACGTCTTTCATTCCCCATACGTGCAACATGTCCTGCCCATCGCAGTCTACGAGACTTAACTGTTCTTATTATATCTGGTTCCTATAAAGACCATGTAGTTCATTGTTATGGTAGTCTTCTCCATTCACCTGTCTGTTCATCTCTCTTTGGTCCAAAATTTTCCTAAGAACTTTATTCTCAAATACTCGTAATCTCCTTTCCTCCCTTAAAGTAAGGAGTCCATGTTTCGCACCCATATAATATAACTGGTAGAATAATAGTTTTATATATTTTCAGCTTAACGTTTTTTGAAAGGAGTTGGGACATCAAAAGTCTCTGCAATGCATAATAGCAAGCATTTCCAGAATTGAACCTATGTTTAATTTCTTTGTGCATCTCATTCCTATTTGTGATTATTGTTCCTAGGTATTTGAATTCAGCCAACTTCCACAAAATTTCCCTCATTTGTCATTAGCTGTCCATTTCCATATATACTGAATTTCTACGTGTGACCATATATTTAGTTTTACTGATATTTATTTCCAGTCCTAATTTCTTAGTGTTACTCAATAGTGTGGTGCGTGTTGGCCTTTAGTATCTCCTCGCTATCGGCCAGTAGTACTACATCATCAGCATAAACTAACAGCTTATTAATACCATTGAGTTGTAAGCCTTCCTCATTCTCTAAAGATTTAATGGCATGCTCTAGTACAAAATTAAATAGTAGAGGAGATAGTGCATCTCCTTGCTTCAACCCATTCTGGATTTCAAAAGTGTCTGAAAATTGTTTGCCTACACGCACCCTACTCTTGAGCCATTTAGACACATTCGTATAAGTCTAACCAACTTTTTAAGAATCCGAACTCCAGCAGGATACTATATAAACTTCTCCCCTTAATTGAATCATATGCTTTTTTGAAGTCTACATATAGTTGATGTACAGTACCATTATATTCCCATTTCTTCTCTAAAATCTGTCTTATACTGAAAATCTGATCTGTTGTAGACCTGTTTCTTCTAAATGCACATTGATGATCTCCTAGAATGTCATCAATATAGGGAGTAAGTCTGCTTACTAATATATTTGTTAGAATTTTGTACGAAGTTGAAAGTAATGAGATGCCCCTGTAGTTGTTGCAATCAGTTTTTATCTCCTTTCTTATAAATTGGTAAGATAATTGATTCCTTCCATTCATCTGGAAGTGCTTCTTTTCCCAAATCATACTAAGCAACCAGCGTATCTGGTCCATCAATTTTTCTCCCCCTGATTTTATCAGTTCTGCTCGGATCTCATCTGAACCTGATGCTTTATACATCTTCAATTTTTCAATCGCCATTTCAACCTTCTAATGCACTTGGCTCTGCGACTAGCATTTCTGCTGTCTGTAACTTATCCTCCTCAATGTCCTGTTCTGTATGTACATTTAATAGCTGATTAAAGTAACCTTTCCATCTATTTAATATACTCCTAGAATCTGCAATCATATCCCCATTTTCATTCCGAATATGTTTGTTCTAGCCTGAAACCCCTTCTTCTCTATCCTAATTCCCTGAATATAATTCTCTAATGTTCCTATTTTTCGCATTCATTTCAAGATCATTAATCTTCTCTCTCAAATATTCCCTCTTTTTACTCTTTAGTAACTTGGTGGTTTCCCTTCTAACACTACCCAATTGCTCTAATTTACCTCATTTGGCTCGTGTAACCATTTCATTTTTGCTAGCTTTCTTTTCTTACATGTCGGCACATTCCTCATAAAAACCATTTCTTGTTTGCCTCTTTTTTAAACAACCAATGCTTTCTGATGCTGACAATTTAATAGTATCTCTTATAGCCTCCCATTCTTTATTTAATATCAGTTTCTTCTTCGTTTGCCACATTGTCATCTGAAGATTCCAGTACTTGAAATCTAATTAGCAATTTTGATTTGGTATTCTTGCCGCATTTCATCATTTTTCAAGTTTTTTAATTCATATTTTACAGAATCATCTTTAGCGTTCGATCCTCTCATAAGCGATAGCCGTTGTCTGATTTTCACTCTGACCAGATGATGATCCGAATTGCAGTCTGTCCCTCTAAATGATATAACATCATGTTGCTACTGTGCCAGCGTTTATCCACTAATACATGATCTATCTGGTTCCGAGTTTCTCCACCTGGGGACGTCCAGGTGTATTTATGAATATCCTTATGCTGAAATGTTGTGCTCTTAACAATGAGATTCTTTGATGTGGCAAATGTGACTAATCTAACCCCGTTGTCGTTACTATCTTCATGAAGACTGAATTTGCCTATTGTTGGTTTGAATATATCTTCCCGCCCCACTTTTGCATTAAAATCTCCTAAGACAATTTCATATGATATCGTGAAAGGCTATCAAATAAGCATTCTAATTCTTCATAGAACTCATCCTTGATCTTGTCATCTTTATCTTCTGTGGGGGCATGTACATTTACAATTATAAAATCATGTCGTTTACCCTTTAGAATTATGCATGATATCCTATCACTAACAAACTTAATATCGCGGATAGCGGATAGGATCCTCCTTCTGACTAAAAAACCCGTTCCAAATGCAGGTCTTTCTGCACCCCCATAGTATAATGCAAAGCTTCCTGATTCCTGACTACCTTCTCCTGGCCACCTAACTTCCTGTTAAGCGACTATATCCAAGGGCGATTTATATAGTTCCCGCGTTAATATCTCTAGTGCCCCGCTATTGTATAAAGTTCTAACATTCCATGTTCCTAGGAACATGTCCCTGTGTTTGAGCCTTTGGCATGGGTTCCCTGAAGTAGTCCCCGCCCGGAGAAAACCGAATGGGGGACTATTTGACCTCCGGAAAATTTTACCCCAGATGAACCCATGTCCGCATTTCTTGACGGTTGTATTTTTACGTTGAAAGATCGTCCCTCTTTCGCCCAAGGTACTTTTTTCGTCTGGCTTATCACCTTCGACCAGTCCGGCATGGGTAACCCTATCGGCAGCAATGCTACCGCCGGCATAGCTCTCAGGATCATTTAAGCACGCAAGCCACTCCACCACGACAAGGTAAAGATACCATGGAGGGGTAACACTATGACTATGAGGTATTAATAAAAACATACATCTCACCTCATATATATATTTTTTTTGTGATTTGCAAGATACCATTATTCCATCGTCGACGTTTGCTGGTCCATTGTTCTTTCACTGAAAGAATCATTGAATCACCACAAATTAACAATGGTAGAGAGTACTAACGATGGTGTAACAATTTCTCCGAAATCAGTCTAAAAACAAGACAAAAAATGTGTGATGAGTTATTTGTATTAATACTTAGGGGGGAACCGTTTTACTTGTGGTGTAGTAAAAGCCAGAAATAACGACTGAACTATAAAGATAATTTTGTGTACTCCAACAGACGGCGCTGTTGGTAATACATCAATCTGTAATTTTTTAATTCCTCCTGCCAATCGCCTGGGGTCTCTGGAGTCTAGGCATCACAGATTAACATTATCCTCGGAAATCTCTGTTAGTGGGTTATCGCTGATTTCAACACATCAGTAGCTGCGCCTCCCCAGTGAGAGCAGAGCAAACGCAATAACATGAAGGAAGATGGTCAGCGCTCCTGTAGATCAAATTAAAAACCAATATGAGGGTTTTGTCTCTCATTGTTTGAACATACATCTTGGTGTAAACGATAAAAGCACAATACTTCCACAGGATATAAACGAAGATATAAGAAACAGTATAAGCAATCTCAGGGATATCTAAAAGAGGATAATGGAAAACTTACCACAAAAGGATAAAATAATCAAAGAATCAGAGAAGTGCCTTATACCTCAGGCGAAATATCACCGGCAAGCATCGATAGAAACCAAGAGGAACATACAACTCTACTCGGAAATAGTGAATAATAAACACCATAATGATTCACCACGATCGTTTTAACACCATAGCCAAATAAAAAAATAACAGAACCGCTGAGTATATCAAGACAAAAATAAAATATAAAATGAACCCAACTGAAATGTAGGTTGTGGTCAGTACATTCAAAGCTCTCAGGAACGATAACTTACTTATTCAGGCAGGTAGATAAAGAAACATAGAAACAATCCGTAACAATATTAATAAAAAATGTGGAAGTGAACTGGAACCAAACTAAGAAATCCCCGACTAATTGTCTATAGCATATCCGAAGAAATGTGCCTAGACAATATTAAAGAAGCAATAATAGAGCAAAATAGTAAACTGAACCTTCAACACAATGGTGTTGAACCGAACTTTGTGTACTTGTATACTACACCAAGGTCTGGTGTTGAATATTGCAAGGAGTGTTAGGATATCGATAATAATTTTTATAGTTTTCATGTTGTTACAAGTAATATTTAAGAGATATAAATATATTTTATTGGCTTGGCAACACTTACTGATCTTGCATTCTCTACTCATGACATAGCAAAGATGATATTAGAATTCACGATATGAGTTAAACTATTGTTATATGTGATATTTATATTGACGAGGTGCGATGACATCCTGATTCTGCTTTATTACCGTTTGGTAGAAAATGGTACGAGTATTAAAACATTCGGTTTTATTTGGAAGTGATATCTTACAACAACACTATTTCGTCCTAGTTTGCAGGGTACAAAACAGTACACTGAATAGAAAGTTATTTTAATATTTTAATTAGTAATTATAACATAGTAGATATATATACCAGTTTATTCAATTAATGATGTAAGAGTTTTTCTTATTATTTTACAATTAAATTGCGATGAAAAATTTGTAAAAAATAAATAATTCACAGTAAACGTTAGGTACCAGAGCTGTTTACTTCTCGCTTTAGCAATTAAATTCCATAAATAAACATGTACTACGTAAGAATTAAAATTTCGCCACATTTATAAATAAACGGTTCTGTTCCATTAAACAGAACACTTAGTAATTTATTTAGTGGCAGTTGTAAAAGTCAGTGATGAAGCGGGGTCATCTGTTTCAATAACGACGCACGAGACCTTCGTCGTGAAATGGACCAGTTGCGCTGTTGATCCGCCAGGTTTTAACGAAAATAGAATCATTTATTTTGTCTGAACTATTCATCCTACCGAAAAGTAATTGCTTGAATTTAATCCCTATTGCATGAATAATATCTTGTATTTTTTCGCTTTCATTTTATGATGCGTACTACAGTAAACCGCCATTAAATAGAAACTGACATCGAAAATAAAAATATTCTAATTATAAAAATATTCTAATTATAAAAATAACACTCCTAAACTACAAGATATCACCTATAATAAATACGTTTGAAACACATTTTTGCTGTTTACTCTTTCAGAAATATTATTTAGTAAACATTATATTTTTTCATATTTACGATTATTTTAGATCGTCATAACTTTAAAACTTTAAATGACAAAAATCAAAATTCGATATTAATACGTTTATAAATGTATTCACTATATTTAGGGATACATAATATTAAAAATAAATAAATCGCAAGATTTTTACTGTCGAGATGATATGGATTATCCCACATATAAATACACTAGATAATGGAAATTGACAGTTAATGACAAATAGGGTAATTATGTAAAAGTGGCTGATTTCAAATATCTGGGAATAATCATCACAATTGGTAATGAGATACGCAAATAAATTACACATACTTACAATTCTGGAAGTGCATGCAGTTATGCATTACAGGGACTCTTGTCTTCCCAACTCTTTTCAAAAAACATTAAACTGAGAATATATAAAACTATTATACTACCAGTTATATTATATGGATGCTAAACGTGGACTCTTACATTAAGTGAGGAAAGGAGATTACGAGTATTTGAGAATAAAGTTGTTTGGAAAATTTTTGCAAATCAAAGGGAGTTGAAGAGGCGGGTGAAAGGAGAACACTAAACAAGAGTGAACTTCATGGTCATTATGGGAAGCCAGGTGTAAAAAGAACAGTTAGGTCTCGTAGACTGCGATGGGCGGGAAATGTACACGAATGGGGAATGAAAGTCGTGCATGCAAGGTTCGTGTAGGAAAACCAGAGGTAAAACGTCCAGTTATAAGACCAACAATGGGGTGGAAGAATAACATTAACCATGATTTGAGGGGAGTAGATTATACGGGGAATGATTGGAAAACATTGCTCCGGTTAGCTATGTATGGAGATCTTGTATCCGTGCGCCATAAACCTACGGGTTCGATAGTGCAAGTGAGTTAGTTAGTTAATATTCGTACGATTATATTATTCATTGATTGAGTGGAAGAGAACGCCTTTTTGCCATATCCAATAACAGAGAGGGATATGTCTTGTTTAAATACCAGTTTTTATTTGTTCTACGTGTAATTTTCTCTGTATGTTCACTGTTTAAAAAAACACCTAAAATATTAGAAGTTTTTCAACTAACTTATTTCTTCATGTTTTTAATTATAAAACTACTGACAATTGTATTATACCTACTATATAATAATCAGATTTGTGGATGTAGATTTGTTTCAAAATTTTTAATAACATTATTCGAGCTTCCTGTCCACGTTCGCCAAATTATCACGATTTTAATCCTTCACTACATGGTCATCTGCAGGGTGTTGAAGTGGATATCTGATATATAAAAATGAATGTTTGTTTGTTTGTTTTTTGTTGTGTTGTTTGATCGTACTTTATGCGAGGCACATAACCGTTGATCCGGATTGTGAAGGGGCGTTTTGCACAAATTATCAGCAATTTCCGGTATTAAAACATAGACTATAAGAGAGTTGTTATACTCGACGCCTACACCCTTAAAAATCGCTCTTGTAGTGGAAAACGTGAAAAGAGTAACATTTTTAACGCTTAAATTGCTTACCGCTGGCCTACAACCATAAAAATAATCAAAATTAATGTACACAGAATTGAAGATCTCAATTAGCTATACATCTAAAAGTACGCTACAGCATTGATTTATCTCGTACGGATAACTCACAATAACCATCTTGTGCTATCTTTGATGTCATGAAGATCGAGACGAGTACGTAGATTCCTGTGCAAGCATAGCAGCAACATGGCGGGTATTATCTGCGGATAACTCATAAATAACCAATTTTCTCATTTAGCTCATTTATACCAAGAAGCTCGAGAGATGTCCATTTCGGGCAACACCGGATAATCAGCACGGGGAATCTTAAAATATTTACGATATACGTTTATAATTATTTTTCATTTTAGTTCTTCAAACTAATCATAACAAGTACATAATTGTTGTCATTCAGTTTATTTATGCCAAGAGATAGGGATGAGTACATGCCACGGACAATGCGGATAAACTGCAACGGGCGGTTATCTCAAAAATAATTACGATTCAAATGTTTCCTTCTACTTATTTTACTAAACATGACACCACATTATTTTAATTATTTAGGCAAAGCAGCGCAAGACTGGTATTAGCTAAGTAATAAGTAAATCTAGAGATTGGGATCAGACTGACCAAGGCGACATTATAGAAAAATGGAGTTCTACCATATCAACAGGGTTATGAGCATTCATTCCTCCCACTGTTCAAGTATCATTTTTAATTTTAAGTGTAGAAAATCTTACTTCTCTTTTTCAATACTATGTGGCATTTGACTACCTCATCCCGAACCACTTAAACGCATTTCCCTAATAAACAGATAAGACATTATTCTTATACTTTTGTGGGTTACTCCGATTAGTCGAGTGGTGGTACCGCAGTGCAGGAGAAGTATTTCATCACAGCCCCCTGGTGGATGGAATTGGTTCATAGGTGTTAATGCCGTTTTAGGATATGTTTCTAAAACCGATTCCAAAAATTTGTTTGACACATTTGGAGGTTTGTGTTTGGACAACTCCCCTAATGCCCAACAAAGTAGTTTATTTTTTCATCACCGTTTTGCTAGATGTAGCATTAGAGCATGCATCCAGAAAAGTAAATGATCAGAACACTGCAGGGAGGGTCATAACAAAGGAAAGTTATCACAGCCGCGAGAAGATGAAAATGAAATGTACTAGTCAATTAAATATATAATTCATTTAATAATTCCCTTATTAAGCTCCACACATATAAGCTTTATTTTATTTTGAACAACATAGCGCCTGTACGGTCCAAACAACGATCGCCCTTTATTACCTAAAATATGAAATTAAAATAAACTATGCAAATTGCCCACATGCTGCCATCTATGCTGACATAACATACATTTAATAATATCGATATACTATGCCGTTCGATTACTCGAACTTGAAAAAAAACGTAACATAAGCAACTGAAGCAACGTGGGCGGAGAGAGAATCACTTCCTTATTGTATAAACCTGGCAAACCTACACAACTAGTCAAATGATCTTAAATCTACTGTTGAATATTATTATTATTATTATTTTATGTAGTATTATTATTACTATTAAACTATTAATCAGGATTACATCAAATTATCTTATTCCGGGACACTAACAAAGCACTATCAAGGTATTGCGCTTCACAGCATACATGTTCACGTGTGTATTGCCATGGTAATTGATGGTCCCACCTAGAGCCATAGCTGTTGAACCAGGGGGTGCCGCCGCATATGATAGTACATACTCTTGATCCCAGTCTTAGTTTCTCTTGCCAATCGCTTGGAATGTTGCGGTCGCAGACAATTTCATTTCCTCAAAATGTAGCCAACATACTTTGCTAAGATTAATATTTCTTCTTATTTAAAATAAATAAATTCACTCTTAATTTAATAAAATTGTCATTTCAAAAAAAGATTGTTCCAAGTCATGTTCGTAATATTAGTTTAGAATTATTTATTTGTATTTCTTTATACTTAATATTATAACGAACTGTACATTTTATTTATTATGTTGGATACAATTTATAAAACATATATGAGAAAGAAAGGCAACCACTTTGTGTTGTGTTAATTACAAGTAATAGGACTCGCCATCAGTTTTTCTGATTGTAACGAATATACTCGTATTCGGAACATTGGTTTAAAATCATAAGTAAATGGATCTTGAAAATTGATTAAATCCAAAATTTGTAGAAGTAACACTATGACTAGGGGTATTAATAAAAACATACATCTCACCTTCATATATATATTTTTTTGTGGGTGATTTGCAAGATACCATTATTCCATCGTCAACGTTTGCTGGTCCATTGTTTCTTTAATGAAAGAAACATTGAATCACCACAAATTAACAATGGTAGAGAGTACTAACGATGGTTGTAACAATTTCTCCGAAATCAGTCTAAAAACAAGACAAAAAATGTGTGATGAGTATATTGTATTAATACTTAGGGGGGAACCGTTTTACTTGTGGTTGTAGTAAAAGCCAGAAATACGAACTGCTGAACTACAAAGATAATTTTGTGTACTCCAACAGATGGCGCTGTTGGTAATACATCAATCTGTAATTTTTTAATTCCTCCTGGCCAATCGCCTGGGTCTCTGAGAGTCTAGGCATCACAGATTAACAATATCGTCGGAAATCTCTGTTAGTGGGTTATCGCTGATTTCAACACATCAGTAGCTGCGCCCTCCCCAGTGACAGCAGAGCAAACGCATAACATGAAGGAAGATGGTCCGCGCTCCTGTAGATCAAATTAAAAACCAATATGAGGGTTTTTGTCTCTCATTGTTTGAAACATACATCTTGGTGTAAACGATAAAAGCACAATACGTTCCACAGGATTTATAAACGAAGATATAAGAAACAATGTAAGCAATCTCAGGGATATCTAAAAGAGGATAATGGAAAACTTACCACAAAAGGATAAAATAATCAAAGAATCAGAGAAGTGCCTTATACCTCAGGCGAAATCATCACCGGCAAGCATCGATGGAACCAGAGGAACATACAACTCTACTCGGAAATAGTGAATAATAAACACCATAATGATTCACCACGATCGTTTTTTAACAACCCATAGCCAAATAAAAAAAAAATAACAGAACCGCTGTGTATATCAAGACAAAAATAAAATATAAAATGAACCCAACTGAAATGTAGGTTTTGTGGTCAGTACATTCAAAGCTCTCAGGAACGATAACTTACTTATTCAGGCAGGTATGATAAAGAAACATAGAAAACAATCCGTAACAATATTAGTAAAAAATGTGAAAGTGAACTGGAACCAAACTTAAGAAATCCCCGACTAATTGTCTATAGTATCCGAAGAAAGAATGTGACCTAGACAATATTAAAGAAGCAATAATAGAGCAAAATAGTAAACTGAACATTCAACACAATGGTGTTGAACCGAACTTTGTGTACTTGTATACTACAGGCAAGTTCTGGTGTTGAATATTGCAAGGAGTTGTTAGGATATCGATAATAATTTTTATAGTTTTCATGTTGTTACCAGTAATATTAAAGAGATGTAAATATATTTTATTGGCTTGGCAACACTTTACTGATCTTGCATTCTCTACTCATGACATAGCAAAGATGATATTAGAATCACGATATGAGTTAAAACTATTGTTATTGATATTTATATTGACGAGGTGCGATGACATTCCTGATTCTGTTTTATTACCGTTTGGTAGAGAAATGGTACGAGTATTAAAACATTCGGTTTTATTTGGAAGTGATCTTTACAACAACACTATTACGTCCTAGTTTGCAGGGTACAAAACAGTACACTGAATAGAAAGTTATTTTAATATTTTAATTAGTAATTATACCTAGCATAGATATATATACCAGTTTATTCAATTAATGATGTAAGAGTTTTTCTTATAATTCTACAATTAAATTTGCAATGAAAAATTTCTAAAAAATAAATAATTCACAGTAAACGTTAGGTACCAGAGCTGTTTACTTCTCGCTTTAGCAATTAAATTCCATAAATAAACATGTACTACGTAAAGAATTAAAATTTCGCACATTTATAAATAAACGGTTCTGTTCCATTTAAACAGAACACTTAGTAATTTATTAGTGGCAGTTGTTTGTAAAAGTCAGTGATTGAAGCGGGGGTTCATCTGTTTCAATAACGCACGCACGAGACCTTCGTCGTGAAATGGACCAGTTGCGCTGTTGATATCCGCCAGGTTTTAAACGAGAATAGAAATCATTTATTTTGTCTGAAACTATTCATCCTACCGAAAATTATTTCCTTTGAATTTATCCCTATTGCATGAATAATATCTTGTATTTTTCGCTTTCATTTTATGATGCGTACTACAGTAAAACCGCCATTAAATAGAAACTGACATCGAAAAAAAAAATATTCTAATTATAAAAATATTCTAATTATAAAAATAACACTCCTAAACTACAAGATATCACCTATAATAAATCCGTTTGAAACACATTTTTGCTGTTTACTCTTTCAGAAATATTATTTAGTAAACATTATATTTTTTCATATTTACGATTATTTTAGATCGTCATAACTTTAAAACTTTAAATGACAAAAATCAAAATTCGATATTAATACGTTATATAAATGTATTCACTTATATTAGGGATACATAATATTAAAAATAAATAAATCGCAAGATTTTTACTGTCGAGATGATATGGATTATCCCACATATAAATACACTAGATAATGGAAATTGACAGCTGATTTCAAATATCTGGGAATAATCATCACAATTGGTAATGAGATACGCAAATAAATTACACATAGTTACAATTCTGGAAGTGCATGCAGTTATGCATTACAGGGACTCTTGTCTTCCCAACTCTTTTCAAAAAACATTAAACTGAGAATATATAAAATTATTATACTACCAGTTATATTATTGGATGCTAAACGTGGACTCTTACATTAAGTGAGGAAAGGAGATTACGAGTATTTGAGAATAAAGTTGTTTGGAAAACTTTTTGCAATCAAAGGGAGTTGAGAGGCGGGGTGTGAAAGGAGAACACTAAACAGAGTGAACTTCATGGTCATTATGGGAAGCCAGGTTGTAAAAAGAACAGTTAGGTCTCGTAGACTGCGATGGGCGGGGGTAATGTACACGAATGGGGAATGAAAGTCGTGGCATGCAAGGTTCGTGTAGGAAAACCAGAGGTGAAAAAGTCCAGTTAGAAGACCAACAAGGGGTGGAAAGAATAACATTAACCATGATTTGAGGGGAGTAGATTATACGGGGAATTGATTGGAAAACATTGCTCCGGTTAGCATATGTATGGAGATCTTGTATCCGTGCGCCATAAACCTACGGGTTCGCTAGGCAAGTGAGTTAGTTAGTTAATATTCGTACGATTATATTATTATTCCTGATTGAGTGGAAGAGAACGCCTTTTTGCCATATTCAATAACAGAGAGAGATATGTCTTGTTTAAATACCAGTTTTTATTTGTTCTACGTGTAATTTTCTCTGTATGTTCACTGTTTAAAAAACACCTAAATATTAGAAGTTTTTCAACTAACTTATTTCTTCATGTTTTAATTATAAACTACTGACAATTCTATTACCTACTATATAATAATCAGATTTGTGGATGTAGATTTTGTTTCAAAATTTTTAATAACATTATTCGAGCTTCCTGTCCACGTTCGCCAAATTATCACGACTTTCATCCTTTACTACATGGTCATCTGCAAGGTGACGTGGATATCTGATATTTAAAAATGAATGTTTGTTTGTTTGTTTTTTGTTTGTTTGTTTGATCGTACTTTATGCGAGGCCATACCGTTGATCCGATTGTGATGGGGCGTTTTGCAAAATTATCAGCAGATTTCCGGTATTAACATAGACTATAAGAGAGTTGTTATACTCGACGCCTACACCCTTAAAATCGCTCTTTGTAGTGGTATAAAACGTGAAAAGAGTAACTATTTTAACGCTTAATTTAAATTGCTTACGCTGCCTTAAACCATAAAAATAATCAAAATTAATGTAAACAGAATTGAATATCTCACTTAGCTCTACAATAAAAGTACGCTACAGCATGTATTTATCTCGTACGGATAACTCACGATAACCATCTTTGTCTATCTTTGATGTCATGAAGATCGAGACGAGTACGTAGATTCCTGTGCAAGCATAGCAGCACATGGCGGGTATTCTTTGCGGATAACTCATAATAACCAATTTTCTCATTTAGCTCATTTAGCTCATTTATACCTAGAAGATCGAGAGATGTACATTTCCGGGCAACACCGGATAATCAGCCCGGGGAATCTTAAAATATTTACGATTATACGGTTATAATTATTTTTCATTTTAGTTCATTCAAACTAATCATAACAAGTACATTAATTGTTGTCATTCAGTTCATTTATGCCAAGAAGATCGGGATTGAGTACATTCCCGGACAATGGCGTATAAACTGCACGGGTGTATCTAAAATTAATTACGATTCAAATGTTTCCTTCTACTTATTTTACTAAACATGACACCACATGATTTTTTAATTTATTTAGGCAAAGCAGCGCAAGGCTGGTATTAGCTAGTAATAAGTATGTATGAGATTGGGATCAGGACTGAGCCAATGCGACATTATAGAAAATGGAGTTACCATCATCAACAGGGTTATGAGCATCCATTCTCCCACTGTTCAAGTCATTCATCTATGTTTGTGATGGTTATCATTTTTATTCTAAGGGTAAGAAAATCTTACTTCTCTTTTTCATACTATGTGGCATTTGACTACCTCATCCGAACCACTTAACGCATTTCCCTAATAAAGAGATAAGACATTATCTTATACGTCTTGTGGGTTTCTCGATTAGTCTGGTGGTGTTACCGCAGTGCCGGAGAAGTATTTCATCACATCCCCCTGGTGGATGGATTTGTTTCATAGGTGTTAATGCCGGTTTTAGGATATGTTTCCAAAAACCGATTCCAAAAATTTGTTGATACATTTGGAGGTTGTGTTTGGACCCATCCCCTAATGCCCAACAAGGAGTTTTTTTTCATCAGCGTTTTGCTAGATGTAGCATTTAGAGCATGCATCCAGAAAAGTGAATGAACAGAACACTGCAGGGAGGGTCATAACAAACGGAAAGTATCACAGCCGCGAGAATTGATGAAATATACTATTCAATTAAATATATAATTCATTAATAATTCCCTTATAAGCTCCACAATATGAATGTTTTTTTATTTGAACAACATAGCGCCTGTACGGTTGCAAACAAACGATCCGCCTTATTACCTAAATTATGAAATTAAAATAAATATGCAAATTGCCACATGCTGCCTCTATGCTGAACATACATACATTTATAATATCGATATTTACTATGTCGTTCGATTACTCGAACTTGAAAAAACGTAATAAAGCAACCTGAAGCAACGTGGGCGGAGAGAATCACTTCCTTTTGTATAACTGGCCAAACCTACACAACTAATCAAATGATCTTATAATATACTGTTGAAATTTATTATTAATATTATTATTGTTATTTATTATTATGATTATTATTATTATTATTATATTATTAGATTATTATTATTATTATTTTTTTTATTATTATTACTATTCTATTAACAGGATTACATCCAACTTATTTATTCCGGGACACTAACAAAAGCACTATCAAGGTATGCGCTTCAACACATACATGTTCACGTGTGTATTGCCATGTTAAATTGATGGTCCCACCTAGAGCCATAGCTGTTGAACCAGGGGGTGCCGACGCATATGATAGTACATACCTTGATCCCAGTCTGTTTTCTCTTGCCAATCGCTTGGAATGTTGCGGTCGCCGACAATTTCATTTCCTCTATAAATGTAGCCAACATACTTGCTAAGATTATTGTTTCTTCTTATTTAAATAAATAAGTTCACTCTTAATTTTAATTAAATTGCATTTTCAAAACAGTTTGTGCCAAGTATGTCGTAATTTAGTTTGAATAATTTATTTGTATTTCTTTATATTTAATATTAAACGAACGTATTTTATTTTATTATGTTGGATACACATAAAACATATATGTAGAATGACCACCACTTTGTTTGTTTAATTACAAGTATATGACTCGCATCAGTTTTTCTGATGTAACGAATCTACTCGTATCCGGTACATTGTTTAATAATCATAAGTAATGGATCTTGAAATTGATAATTCCAAAATT
>JASPKZ010003578.1:0-11130 GCA_030220185.1 Diploptera punctata | reverse complement strand
TAAATTATTATTTTTTTCTTTTAATATTCACTAAATTAGAAACACTTTTATTTATTAGGCGTAGCAGGCAGCCGGGTGTTAGGATAGTTCGTCACAAAAACTTATAATTTTGTGAAAATGTATTACACGTCAAGCCAAATATATGATGCATGCTGGCTATTCTATGACACTGTGCACCTGGAATACTCGATAGGTGACAAGTGCTGCTAGCGTCATGTTGCAATGTGATAACACACTTCTCGCTAGAGCCAATACCAAATTTTAGTCCATTTAAGAGGATTCTATCTCAGGAGCCACTACATTAGTAGACAAGTTCGGTGAGGCAAGGCAAGTTCGTGTTAGTTTGGGCAATTTAGGGTGCGAAAAGGACGCGTTAATACACCAGATTAGTTTAGCGTTCATTTGTTTATTAGTGATTTTGTGCTAAATGACTACATACTGATCAATGACTATACATATTTACGGTAGGCAAATTATGGTGTTTAGTTAATTTTAGCTCAACTTCTCACTTATTTTAGGTAATTCTCGAATTTTTTTCATCAGACATATTTATGATTATTCACATTACTGCAACAATAAATGTTGTGTTATTCTCTGATTTATTTAAAGTTATGCAGTGCATGGTAACATAATATAATTTCCCATTTGATACCATGGTGTGTAAAACGCAGTTTTATGTTATACAATAAATGTTTCACATATTTCAGACAAACTGAGAACGCTATATATAAGCATATTATATACACACTGAAGTTTGTTTGGAATTCTTGAGTATATTTCAGTTGTAATATTGACCATTCTAACTTAAATATTTTTTATATTTTACAATGTTGACATCTCCATTTTACCCAATGCTGAGACTCATATATAAAAGTACGGTATATATCAAGTATACCAATTGATTATTAAGAGGGAATTGGCTTTAGGAACAAAATCGTCAGACTTTCAGAAAATGCCAATTTGATGTAATTCGCGGTACACTGGACACAACCAGTCGGAATGAATTGAGGAAAGAAAGATAAAACTCTGCGTTAGAGTCCTCGTCAGACTTTCTCAAATAAAACTTAATAGAATGGAAATGTTTTGTATCGTTCAAGTCTCATTTTCTGACGACGATTATAAAAACTTAGGTAGAAGAGAAATGGAAAAACGAGGAGTTACGTACGAAATAATATTGTAAAACTCTTATAGTAAACAATTCGAAATTAATGAACTACTATATATAAACTTAAAAAAAAAACAAGCAATTAATACATTAAATACAGAGTATTCTTAAAAAGTTCAATATTTAGACCTATAGAGGAGATAGTATTCGACAACATAGCAAATTGTTTTCTACAACCAGTTTCCTAAACTTTATCTAAGTGTTGGCCTCATTTTTTATATATATTGTAACCATCATATAAACGTTATATAATTTATATTAATAATTTTTCCATATAAATTAAAACCAAACACGTGATATATAAATGTATACAGATTGTGATTTTTTATATTATTTAGCCTTAGAGGAGATAGTATTCTATTAAAACTGGAAAATGGTTCTACAACCATGGTTCCTAACTTAACATCTTTCTGAGTTTCGATTCTTATTTTGTATGAGCGGATCTCTTATTTCGCGTTACTTTGGCAAGTTGGTAGCGATTTAGGTACTTTCCCAAAAGGGCTTAAATGGAGTTTGCACAGGTACTCTTCGAAGGACATGGTAGCGTGGCGATAATTACGGATGTGGGATCCGCCGAGCTGAATAAGGCTGGAGAATGACTAAGGGTAGTTGTAGCAGTGGAAATAAATATTAAATCTAAATGCCATATTTTCAACTCTTTAGTTAATTAGTACAAAATCTATTAACCTAAAACTTACTCTAACTAATCTATGATGTTGCCTAAGGGCAGAACGAGAGAGATAGAGAGAGAGAGAGAGAGAGAGGAGAGGAGAGAGGAGGGAGAGAGGAGAGAAGAGAGAGACAGCAAGAGGAGTTTGGTGGGAACCAAGCCCATTACGACCTAACCTTAAGGATTAATCCCTTATTCTCAATTAACTTAGTTCTATTCCATAATTTTAAAGTATTAATTAATCATGAAGAATTGAACTATTTGGACTCATATTAAAGCTTAAAAAACGTATTATAAGAAAATGGTGCAAGGCTTACCTCATGATGAAACTTCAGAGTGGAAACGACCCAGGGTCCTAAGCCTCTGGTATTTTTTTACTATCCGTAGTCTAGCTTGCTCTCGACTCTCCTCTGTATGTCAAAAAGCTACATATAGCTAGCTATTTTTAGAAATATACTCTTAGATATCCTACATAACTTGCCATAAAATACCATTATCATATTTTCTGTCTCTCCATATTTCAAACATTTGTTTAATATAAAATAACTAAATAAAAATCTGTTTTATATGAATAAACTAAATAAAATATATATTTCTAGTCTAACATATTTATAACAGCAAAGTATCAATAAAAACATTTAACCTAGGCACTTGTTACTGTCCATCCCAGTGATGAGACGGAGTTGGCGAGTTGATGAACGAACTACGAGGTTGTTACGTCACTACATATTACATTATGTGGCAGTACCAGCAGCGTATCAAAACAAAACTTCAAAGCCCTCCTCACGATCCGTTTCATAGCTTGAATACACAGTTATAATCATCCGAGAGGGAAAGCATCGCGAATATCAGGATACTTACGAGATTGTATATGGAAAAACAAATATTTAAGAAATAAAAAGTTAAGTAAAAGTTTACAAAACGTAAAACCAACTGGATTGTTAATAATTTTATAATCTTATCATCTATACTATGGGGAACATTTTGTACGACCAATAACACTGAGCAACAAAAAAGAAACTTTTTTTTTTTGTTTAAGAAAGAAAAATATGTGATTCTGATAGTATTTTTTCTCCTGAATTCAAATATGATATCGGGTTTTCTCCATTTATAATTTCAAACACTGTAATATTTTCTACATTCGTAACTATACAATATTCGAACATTCTGACTCGCTAAAAAGTAAGAAATGACTATTTTCTATTATATTTCGCCTGTGGAGCTCCCTCTTGATGGTCCAACAATAATCGGCCAGCATATTAGGATTCCATTTGCCTTGATTATCTTTTCCATAGCTGAAATCTCTGATTGTAAGTGGTTCCACGTTTTATTTTACAATGGACAAATGGACGAAAAAAACGTTATTAAAATAATAATTATTTAAATACATTAATGAAATTCAAATAAAAACTCTGGGTGATGGAGAAATTCCGAATTACATATTTGAAAACACGATCTAAAAAAACTGCATTAAGTACAAACTACTGGTACTCATGGAGACAAAAATCATGTTGACCAGTGTAGCTTATGATATATGGTGCGGATTCAAGAGCAGTTACTAGCCAAAAGAAAACAACTCATGAGAACCGCAAAATGAATACTATAAGAGCCACAGTAAACAAAACAAGACTTGACAGTGTCAGAAACCATGACGATGAGGGAGAAATGCAATATCATAGATGTTGACACATTTCTTGCAAGGAAAAGGGAATGGAATGTACGCGTGGGCAGAGCTGACGATACGAGGCTTAATAAAGCAGCGAAGAACCTACGTCCTAGAGGAAAAAGAGAAGTAGGCAGACTCATCAAGAGATAGAATGAAATGTAGTCATCATTACATAGTGTGTGTAAATAAACAGGTATACGCCTATATACTTACTTACTCACTGGCACTATCGAACCCGTGGTTCATGGCCTCGCGGACCATAAGCTCTCCATACATCCCTATCCTGAGCTAATGCTTTCCGTAATCAATTCCCTGTATAATCTAATTCGGCTCAAATCATTAGTTAATGTTGTTCTCCCACCTCAATTCTTGGTCTACCAACTGGGGCGTTTCCTTCTGGCTTTCCTACAAAAGAAGTTTCCATGCACATCTTTCTTTCCCCATACGCGCAATACGCCTATATAAAAAAAAGAAAATATAAGTCGTATATAAATGGCTTAAGTTTTTGACCACAATTAAAATTGCAACTTCCAAAATTTGCCCAAGGCAGTTATTATTCGAATCCAAATTCTATCCCTTTCTCCTATAAAATCACTACGAGTAAATGCATTTTTTTTTTTATTCTCTGATAAAATCCCCGCAGATTTCTGTAGTCTTGGCAACGCAGAAATGGGACCAATTATTTAAATTAATTTTAAAACTGTAATTTTTTGGTTCAAAAAACAATATATACCCATGGGATTAAAATGGATTTTTTAGGGGCACTAACGTTTTTTTTAAAAAACACAGAAAAGTAATAATGGGTAAACTATGCAGTTTAGGGCAAAATTAAATTATTCCAATCAATACTTTTAAAATTCATTGTAAAGCACTAGTATGTCCCAAAATTCATAGGCTTCATGAAGATATTGTTTATTGGACCCCTAATTGAGAGAGTGAAATCCCGGAAATTTATAGTTTTAAAAAGGTCATTAGATATTTAATTATTTCCTTACATATATTTTATTGATATAATTATCAGGGATTTTAGGCAGTTGTATTTAATAAAAAGCATATATATATATTAAAGCAGGATTTTAATATCATAATAAGTATGGAAGTTAAAGTTAATAATTTCATACTTTAAAATTCTTTTAATATTTATATATAACTTAAATAAAGAAAAACATCTAAATAATTCATTGGTGTTCATTGTTGAATAAATATGTCTCAGTAACAAATAAAGAAAATTGTATTACTTAAACAGTCTTTCTTAATAATGCTTTTAAAAGTGTTTTAAGTCATTGTTGTCAGAATTATAAAGCTTTCTGTTATAACTGTAATAAGAAACACCTGCTTAACTCCATACTTTTAAATTAAAGTAAACTAAATTCTGATTGGATGTTAAAACAATTAACTTTTTGATTTAACAAATCAATTTAAACATTATATTAACCAATAGAATTTAAATATAACCATCATGTGATGTAATATGTTCTTTAAAATTATAACAGAATTACACTAGTCATTCTGCATATAACTTTCCACAAATATAGAGCAATAAGAGATCTCCTGATAAAATGCAATATTTAATACAAGAATAATAATTTATTCAAGAAAAGAAAATAATTTATTTTTAAATGACGGTGAAGAATAATACCACCCCTACATTATTTAATCTGCTGGGGACCTATAAGTGAATAAATGTGAAATTATTTCTACAAGAAATATTTTTTTATGGTTGTGAAGTGTTTTCCTATCCAGTGTACCAACTTCCGACTCTAAGAATAGAATCCAGCTCTACCGAAAATAAAACCCAACCTGAACCAGTAATTCTTTTTGTGACACCAATCCTTCAAAATGTTACTACAACATCGGGCATGAAGTGAGTTAGCTGTTTCAAAACATCGCCACAACTTGGAAAAAATAATTACTTCTTCAATCTATATATCTGGTTGCTTCCTACCAGGCACGTATCGTCACAAAAAATATAATTTGCAAACACTTCCCGTGAGGTGAAAGCGACATACTTATAAGTAGAGCCCGGATTTGTATGCAAAATGCATGTTTTGTTTTAAGCATTAAAAAGTATGCGGAAATGATTTATACGTTAGTGCTCCTTCGCAGACAATTTGAGCGGTATTTGATAATGCATAGAAATGCATATTCCTCAGGAAAATGCTTATTTTAGATTTCTACTCCTAAAGGTTGTATTAAATTATAATTTTCCTTTCAGCAAATTACTGGTAATGAATTATTAATTAATATATTTAGAATTAATAAAGTCACTGCAAACCATTAGATAGGCCTATAAGCGTAACTATATAAATTCACATCTGTGTAAGAGGGGAAATCCCTCCATGGTATCTTTACCATTGTCGTGGAGGAGTGGCTTGCGTGTTTTAAATGATCCTGAGAGCTATGCCGGCGGTAGCATTGCTGTCGATAGGGTTACCCATGTCGGACCGGTCGAAGGTCATAAGCTAGACGAAAAAAGTACCTCGGTCGAAAGAGTGACGATCTTTCACCGTAAAAATACAACCGTCAGAAAATGCGGACATGGGTTCAACTGGCCGGAGGTCAAATAATCCCCCATTCGGTTTTCCGGGCGGGGACTACTTCAGGGAACCCATGCCAAAAGCTCAAACACAGGGGCATGTTCCTAGGAACATGGAATGTTAGGACTTTATACAATATCGTGGCACTAGAGATATTAACGCGGGAATGGTATAAATCGCCCTTGGATATAGTCGCTGTACAAGACGTTAGGTAGCCAGGAGAAGGTACTTCAGGAATCAGGAAGCTTTGCATTATACTACGGGGGTGCAGAAAGACCTTGCATGGTGGGAACGGGTTTTTTAGTCAGAAGGAGGGTCCTGTCCGCTATCCGAGATATTATGTTTGTCAGTGATAGGAATATTATACATAATTCTAAAAGATAAACGACATGATTTTATAATCGTAAATGTATATACGACGCACCTCATATTGAAGTAAATGTACATGCTCCCACAGAAGATATAGATGAACAAGATCAAGGATGATTTGCTATGAAGAATTAGAATGGTTATTTGATAGCCTTTTAACGATATCATATGAAAATTGTCTTAGGAGATTTTAATGCAAAAGTGGGGCGGGAAGATATATTCAAACCAACAATAGGAGAAAAATCATCTTTCATGAAGATAGTAACGACAATTGGGTTAGATTAGTCACCTTTGCCACTATCAAAGAATCTCCTTATTAGAGCACACCATTCCAGCATTGGTTATTTTTAAAAAGAGGCAAACAAGAAATGGTTCGAGTAGTGGAATGTACCGACATCGTAAAGAAAAGAAAGCTAGCAAAAATGAAACGGTTACACGAGCCAAATGAGGTAAATTTAGAGCAATTGGGTAGTGTTAGAGGCGAAACCACCAAGTTACTAAAGAGTGAAAAGACGGAATATTTGGGAGAGAGAAAGATCTTTAAATGAATGCCAAAAATAAGAACATTGTGAGAAATATATGAGGGAATTAGGATAGAGAAGAAAGGGTTCAGGCTAGAACAAACATAATTCGGAATGAAAATGGGGATTATGATTCGCCAGATTCCTGGAGCAGTATATAAATAGATGTAAAAGTTACTTCCAATAAAGCTATTAAATGTACATACAGACATAGAACATTGAGGAGGATAATTTACACGAGAGCAAAATGCTAGTCGCAGAACCAAGTGCATTAGAGGTAAAAAATGGCGATTGAAAAATTGAGGATGTATAAAGCATCAAATTCAATAGATCCTAGCAGAACTGATAAAATCAGGGGAAAAAAATTGAGGTACAAGATAACGCCGGTTGCTTAGTATGATTTGGGAAAAAGAAGCTCTTCGAGAATGAATGGAAAGAATTGATTATCGTACCAACTTATAAAAAAGAAGTTAAAAATGATTGCAACAACTACAGCGGGCATCTCTTACTTTCCAACTTCCTACAAAATTCTAACAAATATATTAGTCAGCAGACTTACTCCCTATATTGATGACATTCTAGGAGATCATCAAATGTGGATTTATAAGAAACAGGTCTACAACAGATCAGATTTTTAGTATAAGACAGATTTTAGAAAAGAGAATGGGATATATAATGGTACTGTACATCAACTATATGTAGACTTCAAAAAAGCATAAATTCAGATTAAGAGGGAGAAGTTATATAGTCCTCCTGCTGGAGTTCGAAATTCCTGAAAATGTTAGTTAGACTAATACGAATGTGTTTAAATGGCACAAAGAGTAGGACCGCGTGTAGGCAAACAGTTTTCAGACACTTTTGAAATCCAGAATGGGTTGTGAGACAAGGAGATGCACTATATCCTCTAATATTTAATTTTGTACTAGAGCATGCCTTCAAATCTTTAGAGAATGAGGGAAGGCTTACAACTCAATGGTATTAATAAGCGTGGTTAGTTTATGCTGATGATGTATTACTATTGGACGATAACGAGAAGATACTAAAGGACAACACGCACACACTATTGAGTAACACTAAGAAATAAGGACTGGAAGTAAATATCAATAAACATAAAATATATGGACACACTAGAAATGCATTATGTAATAGAAGTGGACAGCTAATGACAAATGAGGGAAATTTGAGGAATTGGTTGAATTCAAATACCTAGGAACAATAATCACCAAATAGGATGAGATGCACAAATAAATTAAAACATAGACTCAATTCTGGAAATGCGTGCTATTATGCATTGCAGAGACTCTTGAGGCCCCAAACTCCTTTCTAAAAAACGTTAAACTGAAAATATAAAAAACTGTTATTATACCAGTTATATTATATGGGTGCGAAACATGGACTCTTACTTTAGGGAGGAAAAAGAGATTACGAGTATTGAGAATAAAGGACTTAGGAAAATTTTTGGACCAAAGAGAGAATGAACAAACAGGTGAAGAAGAGAAAATACATAACAATGAACTACACGGCCTTATAGGAAGCCAGATATATAAGAACAGTTAAGTCTAGTAGACTGCGATGGGCAGGACATGTTTGCACTAGGGAGGACATGTTGACGTCGTATGGGGAATGAAACACGCGCAGCTTGTTATGACCAAGAATGAGGTGGGAGAATAACATTAACTATGATTTGAGGGAAGTAGATTATACAGGGAATGATTGCGAAACATTAGCTCAGGAGAGGGATGTATGGAGAGCCTTATTTCCGCGCTGTCATGAAGCTACGAATTCGATAGTGCCAGTGAGTAAAGTAAGTAAGTAAATAAGTTTAAGAGGGGGAATACCCGTGGGGCATTGAGAAGTAATATCACGGCGTTGCTAAAATCGCGTTTATTAAGCTTATGAAGCATTAAATAAAAATCCTGGCTACAATAGAATTTGTCAAATAAGCAAAAATACTCTCTGGTGATAGTGAAAAATATGTAATCGTACAGGAAGTCAATGAAGAAGAACTGTGGTGATTTTCACATCCACCTGGGACAATCATGTAATGTAGAAAATAACATTTTCATTGTATAAACCCTTCTACACTGACAGACGAAAGACTTCACTCAAGAAACCTTCCTTATCTACTGTAACAACCAGGAATAAGTAAGATTTACCCACAAATCAAATGAATTTATTTGATTTTTATTACAATCTGTTTTTGCATACTTAGGGTGCACATTTTCTATATGTTTTATGACATTGGCATGCATACTTAGTACTTTATTTTGCATACAAATCCGAGCAACTACTTACAAGTATATATCTCGGGGTTTCCTCCCCAGAAGAGATCTCGACGGGGATATAGAGAGATGCTGTCTACACCCCATGTAGTTCATCATAGCCGGATTGCTCCATATTTTGGTTACTTTACATAGAATATTGTTGATTAAATATTTCCAGGATCTAAACTCAGGCGTTGAGATATCCAGCCAAAGAGGCTGATTAAGGTATTAGCTTGTATGTTTAATATCATTTCAAACTTGTCTTTCTTTTATGAACACTTTCCGTTTATATTGCTTATATCAAATATATTTTTAATGTTATCTTGTGCCCATCTTTTAGAGATGTGTTTGTCCTTAATAACCTGGCGGTTGCTATCCTTTGTAATGTATCTAAATTCTGACCTTGATTTAATGTTAAGCTCGTCTCATTCATAGTCCTCGGCCATTAAATGAGTTTGCTACCACTTAACAGGAGACGGGCCTTAACAAGCAACACCATTGAAGTTATGTAATAAAATATTAAAATATAAAATTAGTACCTGGTAAATCAGTCCTTATAACATAATTAAAGTTCTGTTATACACCTTCATCACAATACGTAGTACACTAGATGAGTTTATAACAAGAATTTTAATTTAGTTCAGGACGACTGATTTTACCAGGTACTAATTTATATTTTTAAACTATTCCACGTGGTATAAACTTTTCATAAAAACATGTATCTACTTAATTAGTTTACATTTATTCCTTCAGGAAAACAGCACAAAACCTGAAATAAATCCAACGTCTTGGCATAGAATATCATTATATTCCTTGTTCTCGGTATATCTTTCTTCTTTTTCCATTCCCAATTACGTATTCATAGGAATAGCCCTATTGGCACATAAGCCAGTAAGATCGTAACAAAGTGTGAAATATAGTTACAACATAAATTCTTTGCCCTACTTCTGTCTCACTATAAGTCGTCGAGTTTATGAAAACATTGGGAACGTCTAAAGTAGGTTTAAAAAAGAAATGTAAGGATATATGGAACCATGACTTGGAGAAGGAGGAAATAAAGAGGTTTAGAGGCGGGAAAGAGGAAGAAAGAATTGTAATGTAGAGGGCGGGATAAGCCACCAATTCCCATTCAGCAGCAATCTTCTCTCTATGCAGTGTGTAGTCTCTAGCTAGCATGCCACGTTAGCCCAATATACCCCTCAGTTCGGTCTTTTTTATGAGGCAATTTTCAGTCTGTGGCGCGCCCTCTACTTGCATGCCTGCTTGGCAACATCCGGCTGTTGCCTGCTGGCGCACTTCTTGCTCTCATAGGACATTCGCAATCTCAAAACTTATTGGGTACATACTCAAAGTTTTAATTGTAAAAAAACCATACACGTTTAATTGCCTTTTCAATTGCAATGTTATATACATTAGCGGGAAACACAACAGCTGACATAGGAACGTTCCAAACTTATTTCAGTGATATCAAAGTAAGAATTCGGGTCCAATAACAACAGAAATTTGCATAGGCCCTATAGTGGGTTTTCATTAACATGCTATTTGAAAATTTATTTCTAATGCTAAGTATAAGTTCTATGAGACAGATTACTAATTAGTACTTTATTTTATCGATGCTCATTAACAACTAAGGTCATAATTATTAAATTGGTCAAATGATAGATACGGAATATTTCATGTAAATGGCGAAGTTTTGAAAACACAATCAGATGTGTGGTTATGTCTAATTTTTTTATCCAGTGCAACTTGATCATATAATATTATTATTGCCATCTGGCGTGGGAAACTTCAAATAGGATAGCAATATTATAAGAATGTCACCTAGTGGAAAAAATGAAACATCAAACTGTATATTATAACTAAATTATAGGTTATTTATTTATTTTTCAGAAAACAACTCAGTAAAATCAATATTTAAAAACACAATTATTGAACACC
>JASPKZ010003577.1:0-12500 GCA_030220185.1 Diploptera punctata | reverse complement strand
GCAATCAGTGGTTTATTTTTATTGTGGTATAATCAATTACTATGAATGTTTTTTCTATTATATCACCGCAAGCAGTATCTGTTTACATTCGTGCACTATATATACAATCGGGCAGACGTATTTCTTTGAGAATCAGCTACTGCAACATAGTGCTCTGGCTTATGCAGAATGTTAAAAAGAAGGAGCTTGATTTTAAATTTATAAAATTAAATTGATAAAATCGAGGTGAAAAACGACTGTAATTGGTTGTAAATAAAAAATCATTGAAATGTGATTGGTCATTGACTCCCATTTGGAACATGAGTTAAATAGTCATTATAAATATACAATTATTTTAAAAGAAACGAATGTGTGTCAATACCATAGGTAAAGTAGAGAAGTTACAACATACATATATTAAAATTTAAGTATGATGCTTTGAAAAATATGTATATTTCATGTAACAAAGTTATTTGCACACTTAAAGGTTGTAACAGTGCATGATGCACAGTATGCTTTGTTTATACTGTCCATGTAGGCCTATTCTGCAACTGTACGAGCGACTTGTCTCGGTACCGGTGAGCGTGAATTTGTTTTCTGCAATTTTATTCAGGGGAGTCAACAATGGAGCACTGGAAAGAACGTAATGATACTTTGAAGAAGGTGATTACAAATTTAGATTTGAGAGGATTTTCTTTACGTGATATTAAGTACGCACGCTAATAAGGCACCTTCATCTGTTAACTACATAGTTGGTAAATTCGAATATCGTGTTCCTAAAAAAAATAATAGTTTTAAAAAACTAAAGAACACAATTTATTAGAAAACAAAAAATGAAGAATAATTTTAATTTCCAACACGCTTGGGATAAAATGAAGTGGTCAACAAAAAAACCATATCCGACACATATAGAATTAAATTAGAGTTATCAACAAAAAGAAAATAATTTTACCATCAAAAGCGTGGGGTGCTCTATATCAATTAATATATTTGATAATAAACATATATTGGAAAAAGTAGGCTCTCTAAGAAGAAAATGTAAAAATCATAAAAATCACCCCACGCTTTTGATGGTAAAATTATTTTCTTTTTCTTAATTACTTTAATTTAATTCTATATGTGCCGGAGATGATTTTTTTGTTGACCACTTTATTTTATCCCAAGCGTATTGGAAATTAAAATTATTTTTCATTTTTTAGTTTTCTAATAAAGCGTGTTCTTTAGTTTTTTAAAACTATTATTTATTTTTTAGTTTTTAGTTTTAATATTTTACAGAATAAGATACAAATGTAAATATCTTTAAATTCGATACTATTGTAGTATGAGCTAAAAGTAATACTCATCTATAAAAAACCCTCCCAGCCGGATTTGAACCAGCGACGTATGGATTACTGAAATTATATACTACTAAGAATGGATTCAGATCAGGAAGGTCATGTGTTGACAATATATTTGCAATACAAATGTTAATTGAAAAACGGACTGCAGTTGGAGAAGAAACCCATTTGACAATGATAGATTTAGAGAAAGCTTATGACTCAATTCCGAGGAACAAATTATGGGAAGTATTGGAGAAATACAATATTGACAGAAACCTAATAGAAATTATTAAACAAATCTATAAAGATAACTCCGCTTATGTTAAAATGGGAAATATAATGTCTAATCCTATAAAAACCTCAAAGGGATTGAAACAAGGGTGCAGTCTATCATCAATTTTATTTAATATTTATGTAGAATTTATATTAACGAAATGAAAACAAAGCTGCAAAGTATGGGGATCCCAATAGGCAACAAAGTTTTGCTGACATTACAATTTGCCGATGATCAACTGGTTTTAGCTCAAGACAAATTTGATGTGGAATTCATGATAAAAAGGTTGAAAAACAAATATGAATCATGGGGTCTCACAGTAAATTTACAAAAAAACAGAATATCTGGCAATAAATAACAATGAAAGAGAAAATTTAATATGGGAAGAAGGAATCCAAATGAAGCAAGTGAAACAAACTAAATATTTGGGAATGATTATGGATAACATCGAAGGTATAGGAAAAGAGAACATAAAACATATAATTGAATTGAGTAGCAAAATAATCATCATCATCATAGTACATTCACGAATTTAGGCCATTTGTTGACCTGTTTCGGCCTCAAGAGAAACACCATCCAGAAGTCTTTTGAGTGGACGTCCTGGTCTTCTTCTTCCTGTAGGTTGATATCTTAACATTAGTTTGGGTATTCTGTGATCTTCCATTCGATGAACATGTTGTATCCATCTTGACTTATAATCAGAAATTTTGTTTTCTAAAGATTCCATGTGTAATTCTTCTAAGATGTCTTCATTTTTTTTGTGATCTAGTAGTGTGTATCCTGCAGTCCTCCGAAGATATCTCATTTCAGCAGATCTAAGTCTCTGTATATCCTTCTGTTTCAACGTCCATACTTCGCTACCATACAAAAGAGTTGGAAGAGCCAGTGTTTTATACACTTTCAGTCTTGAATGCTTTTGGACTAACTGTGGCTTGAAGATAGAATTTATTAACCCTAAAATTCTTAAAAATTTAGATATTTTTGCATTTACATCCTTTTCTTCTTCATATGAGATATTGCATCCTAGATATGTAAAATTATTCACCTGCTCCAAAATTTTATTGTCCAGTACAATTTTACTTCTGACAGGATCTACACCTTGAAATGCCATAATTTTTGTTTTTTCTGTAGATATCTTTAATCCATATTCTTCTGTAATTTTGTTAAGTTCATACAGACCTTTCTGTAGATTATCTTCGGAATTTGCTATTATTATTTGGTCATCTGCAAACAATAGGGTGTTTAATTTTCTATTTTCTGATATTCTTATTCCAAATTTATATGTTTTGTTCCAGCAACTATATTACTTCATTGATATAAATTGCAAAGAGTGTTGGGGATAGGGGGCAGCCTTGTCTCACACCACGATTTATAATTCCTTCTTCAGAAAATCTGTTATTTAATTTAATCTTTATGGTGTTGTCTTTGTAAATATTTTGTATGTTCTGCCGAAGTAAATTTGGTATATTTCTGTCTTCCAATATTTTAAGAGTTTTTGATCTCTTGACTGTGTCGAATGCTTTTTCAAAATCTATGAAAGCAAAATGTGTTTCTAAGTTGAATTCTCTTCTTGTAAGGGGTAGTGACGTGTTTATAACCTCTCCTACCCAATTCTCATCCTCACCTTCTCGTGGTACAACCTGTTTTCACAAACGAGGCTCTGAGGACCGAGTCACGGCGGTATAACCGTTCCATCAGGTACTGAGTAAATGCGGTATCCTAATGTCTGTCCAGAGACTAAAAGGTAGCAGCCCTACCACTGGACTACTTAGCGTCGGGCCAGTAACCTGTCCTAAGGAACTTCAAAACTACTTTCAAGTCTCAACACGAAAAAAGCCAGAAGGAATAGCAAAATAATATCATCGTTAAATTCCATATGGTGGGATAACCATATTTTGAAAGACACAAAAAAATATATTGGTAAAACATTGGTGGAATCTGCTGCAATGTACGGAAGTGAGGTATGGACAATCAATAAGTACTACAAAAATTGAGTAATAGCTCTAGAAATGGATTATTTACGAAGAAGTGCCAGAAAGTCTAGATTAGAACGTGTCACAAATAAGGAAATTAGAAACATAATGGAAGCAGAAGAAAGTATAATTGAAAGAATTGAGGAAAAGGAATTGAAGTGGTTAGGACATGTTTTAAGAATGGAAGATGAGCGATGGCCGAAGCAGCTATATGAATGGCATCCGAACAGAAAGAAGAAAAGAGGAAGACCAAGGTTAACATGGAAGGAAAACATGAAGACAGTAATGCAAGCTAGAGGGCTAAGCATCGAAGATGCCCAAGACCGTAGGCTTTGGAGGTTTGGCACGGGAAGACGGCAGCAGCTGTAAAAACCCGAAGATAGATAGATAGATACACTACTAAGGGTTCACTGCTCTACCAACTGAGCTCTTACAACGATTGACTAAAAACTCGACAAGTCCGCAACCTATTATACCAGTTTTCATTTTTTTGATTTTCGGATGATTCTGGCCAGGATTTTTGGAACAAAATATGAAATTATTGTATTGTCACGGGTCCTCTACACGTATACAAAGTTTCAAGTCGATCCAATGTTTCTATGTGGGTGAAAATCGCGTTGAAAGATTCCGTTACATTGATACAAAAACACGTTTTTTGATTTTCTGATGATTATGGCCAGGATGTTAGAAATTAAATATGAAATTATTGTATTGTCACGGGTCCTCTACAAGTATACAAAGTTTCAAGTCGATCCGATGATTTTAAGTGGGTGAAAATCGCGTTGAAAGATTCCGTTACATAGATAGATGTATAGATAGATAGATAGATAGATAGATACAGGTCAAGCTAATATGAAGCGTGTAAAAACGAACAAAGGAAAAATGATTAAATACAAAGTAAGGGAAGTAACGTCATGTAAAAATAAATCCAAGAATAAAAACACGCGAAGTCCGTAAAAAGGCAGATAAAGTTTCTATATGGTGAGTGTTATGGACTTTCGGTATCATGGTCGAATTCCACGAAAAAAGGTCATTAGCCAGTATAAAGAACAGAATTACCAGATTTAAATTTGAAAATACATCAAAGCGAGAACCAAAAGTTTTGGAATCAGGTGATATAGTCTGGTGGAGAATAAAATTATACTGTTTGGTTCTGATTGTAGCCATAGGGTTTGGCGAAAAACAAATAAAGCCGATAAAAAATGAAAACACTATACCAGCCATTAAGCATGGTGGCTTTCCCATAATGAATTTGGGCTGCACGTCAGCATATCGAACGTGTAACATTCAATTTATTGACGCCAATATGGATCATTGGGTTAATCTCGGCATTCTGAAACAAAGTGCAATTAAAATGGAAATGTAGAGACCCAAAGATTACAGATGATATTAATAGAAGATGGAACCTTAACAGCTTCGCACGCCAACTCAAATCTCCCGATTTAAACCGCATTGAGCATCTGTGACCCATTCTCAAAATAAGTCTCCAAGAAGAGGGTTTCGTCAATAGGAGAACTGAAATGTGCATTTCTAAATAAATGGAGTGAAATTAAACCAGAAATTTTCCTCAACCTATTTAATTCGAGGATGCAAAGTGGTGTTAAACAAAAGGCTATGAAAACTCTTACTGAACTATTGAGAATATATACAAATTGTCATTTATTTTCTGTTTTAATTTGTTTTCATATTTCTGCACAAACAAGAATGTTCATAAATGAGTTCTTACTTTTTTCTTTAAATTAATATTAATAGCATTTATCGAAAAGGAAATATATTTTTTAAATATTTTACTATGTTTAAAAGTAGTGTAATGGTTATATACATTTAATATTACAAAGATGATTTTAACTCATGCCCCGAATGGTAGTCAATGACCAATCACGTTTCAATGAATTTTGTTCTAGAACCAATGGCAGTCGTGTTTCGCCTCGCTGTTTATCGATTTCTCTTAACTACCTCCTGCTTTTGTGATAAATAAAGCTCCTCCTTTTTAATATTCTAAACAGCTCAGAACATTATTATTCTCCAACACATACATTGAATAGAGCAAATAATGAACAGATTCCTTGATTTTACTGATCTGTTTACTAAAAAAATGAATTAATAACCTATAATGTTGATTATAATATACACTTTGAGTGTTTCATTATTTCTACACTAGGGTGCATTCTTATAATATTGCCATCCTATTTGACAATAAATAATAACATCAAGTTGCAGTGAATATACATAACTTCACATTTCTGATTTATTTTCGAACATTGCCGATTACATTAAATATACAAATATTTAGAATATCGGTAAATTTATTTAAATAATGACATTTGAGAAAGCAGCATAATTTTATTTTAGTCCTAACAAATGTCACGCTTGATTTCCAAATTCTCTAGATAAATTGGAAATCACTCGTGGCATTAATTATGATACTTTTAAAGTCTATGAGTACAAATAAGACTCTTACTGATTGTATGTATATATATTTTTTTTTTATTCCGTATCTACTACATAGGATCGGTGAAGACCTGTATATTTTTTCCCATGAGAACACGCTCAATAGTTTCATTCTTTCGTAATTCATAAAAACCAGATAAAACATAGCACATAGGACTGAAAACAAATTAAATCTTATATATAAAAATTAATATTTGTTTGTTTGTATATTTGTTTGTTTGTTCCTACTTTATGCGCGGCCATACCGTTGATCCGATTGTGATGGGTTTTTTGCAAAAATGTTCAGGAGATTCCCGGGATGAACATAGGCTCAACTCTTACACACTTAAAAATCGCCCTTTGTAGTGGAAAACGTGAAAAAAGTAGCTCTTTGGACGCTTAAATGGCTTACGCTGCCTAAACCATAAGAAATACATAAAATTAATGTACACAGAATTGAATATCTCAAAAAGCTCTACAAAAAGTCCGCGACAGCATATGTTTATCTCTTACGGATAACTCACAATAACCATTTTTGTCCTTATTAATTAATAAAAATATATTATATTATATTATATTATAAAAATATATTTATATTATAAAATTATATAAATATGAAAATCAAATAAAACTACGTTTTATTTTTATGTAATTAATAGATATGGATTTTCATCAAGTAAACACCAACTCAATTGATTATTTTTGTCTTTGATTGATACCAAGAGACTCGCGCCGTAGCCGAGTGGTTAAGGCAAGAAGTCTTGGCGGAGAAGTACGGGACTTACGCTGGTTCGAGTGTCTACGGGGGAAGACATTTTTCTCATGGATTGTCGGCCAGTATGGGGCCGGTGCACAGTGGGTCAGAAATGAAATCTATCCGGGGGGGGAAGACTGTTTTGACTCACTCTCATCAATTAATCTTTTTTAACTCTAATATAGTTGTTATATGAAGGTTCGTAACTTATCTGCAAGGGAGGGTAAAATTCTAATGTTCATGACTGTGTGACGTCATCATTCAAACTTCTTGAGCCGCAACAGAAGAGATTTTCTTGCGAACTTATTTAATAATATCTAATTATGTCCTAATTGCTGAATTTTATGGTAAAAAAGTAACATATTTTTATCGTCCGCCCATAACATGAGAATTGAACGTTCGGGCAGGACAACGTCTGCCGGGTGTCACGCTAGTAATATAATAAATAATGGCATAAAGGAGTTTACAGGTAAACATCTAAATATTGCAACACATTCTATATATATTATGCATAACTAGCAGAAATTTAAAACCAGATTCAGAGATTAACTTAAAAAATTCAAATACGCAGAAGGAAAATCTATTTTCGTCAATAACATCATCGATGCCGGTCACCACATGGGGGAAAAAACTAACTATAAATTCATAAAGAGAGAAATCTGGGAAAGATGAATATATACAAAAGGAGTTAAAAATGAATAAAAACAGCTATATGATTTTAAACGATAAACTATCCAGTGCATACAACACATATAGAATCATACTAAATAACATTTAGTAGATTATAACCTTCTGCTACCGTAATGATGGAATACATTTCCAAAAATCCTTCAGGTTTTAAAATATTTTCACCATGTTGAGGACAATGGCACTAATTTCATTATTTTATATTGGTACACTATTTTTTTGTAGGGAACCTAGAGGTCGAGAAGCCACCCTAAGGAGAAATGGAAGTAAATTTGTCTATCACATATTCTAGAGTTACAGTTTTCCATCTGATTTACAACTAACTTGCGTACAAGTGTATATATGTATATATATATATATAATGTTTTTATTTATATACAGTGCTTTTTAATTTCATTTACTACATCCTATAGTTCCTGCTAGGAAGAACCTGATGACTAGGAATAGAACATAGTGATACAGAGTGCCACACCATAATTCCCCTTGATTATTTCCTACGGGATGTCTAAAGTATCTTGTGTTTGAGACTTAAGTGATACGGACATGGAACTAGTTACCACGTTTGTAGCTGCCGGTGATGTGACGAAACATACCATGGATATTTTCCAGGGTGCCGCAGTTTCTTGTACGCTGATGTCATGTATGAATTCAGGTTGGTGACCGTCAGTTTGAGCAACTGTTGTAAGAAACAAAATGATAGGTTAAATGTTTCAATGATGGTACCTGCAGTTAACTGATAAATAATGTGAATAAAAAGAATAGACAGTAATCTGAAAGACAAGTTTGCTCTCATATCTCCTTAAGCTGGTTTGTCGGACCATAGGCTCCATATCTCAGATTATTCAATGAAACATCCAGCAGTCATGCTATATTTTTGTACGCTCTTACATAACCACCCTGCACAATATTTGTGATCTTTAACCTTACCATTACATGTTATTTTTCTAATCGGTCACTAAATAACAGTCTGTTAACAATCCCTCTCCATAACACTTCCTCTTATTCTACTTCTTTCACAGTAGCTTCTGCCCGTTCCGGGAATTTCCTTCCTCAAGATATCAGGGGTTGTGGTACCTTTAACAATTTTTAGTCACGTATATACAATTACTTGTTAATTAATTTTTGTCGACAACTACATTTGTTGTAGTATTTTCTTTCCTCATTTTTCTATCTGTATGTGGTAGCTTCCCATATATTTCATTCGATAAATCTAGATCGTCCACCGCATGGTCTCGAGGTAGCGTCCTGCCTTGTTACTAAGCGGACCAGGGTTCAATTCCCGGTTGAGAAAGACTTCTAGGTGAGGTTTTTTCGGGGTTTTTCCTCGCCTGTAAGGTAAATGTCAGGAAACCTAGGCACAAACGGTCCCGAAAACCATCCAGCCATCATTATGGTCATCATCATCATCCTTCACCGATGTGGAAAACAACGGGAAGCTACCACATTTATAACTTCCTAATAAAGCTGCAAAGCATAGCATGAAAATGCTATAATTGCAGCGAAAGACCTGCCCTCGTGCAAAATTACTATAGAATAGAAATCTAGATTAAATCAAAATATGTTAATTAAATAAAAATATTTATTAATATACAAATTCGTAACAGCTGTTTCAGTACTTTGTTCTTTAATAAATGCGAAAATCATATAAAACGTTAAGTTTTATTTTTATTTAATTTACATAAAAATGGATTTTCATCAAGTAAACGCCAAATCAATTGATTACTTAAATCAAAATATATTGTAAGTAATAATTATATTATAGATATATACTATCATAATTATATCTAATATTATATATAATATATAATATATATTATATATTATAATTATATATAATATTATAATTATATCTAATATTTTCTTGTATTGTAATTTAGATGTAAGGATAATTTTTGTATTTCTTTTAATCTAATTGAGTGGTAGACAAGGCCTTAGGGCCTTAATTCTGCCAGATAAAATAAATATATTCGATTATTATTAACTTCATTATCCAACAGCGTATTTCTTTAACATATGAAATATATTTGAAATAGCAGCAGAGTAAAAGTGAAATTTTAAGGCAATAAAAAATGTGATATCAATAACAGAGCTCATGGAATACCGGCGTGTTTTGATTTGAAGCTGCAGAGTTATTCATTTGTGAAGGAAGTCACGTGCACAATGTATTGGTATTTTCATCACGAACCAGCCAATTATTTACTTTGCTCGTTACACGAGAGCCGAGTCTGTCATCTGATAAATAAATCACATCACACGACATTAATCATTTCTCACAAACAACCGTCTAACTTGTGTCACAGTTCTTGTATATTTTAAGGAGATTCTTGTGGAAATAACAGTCAACAGTAATTCCAAGAATAATATAAAAAAATTCCATCACGCAGAAACTGATTACACTAATATAATTTCTCAACATGTCGACATTTATTTGCGAATATATCTTCTTCTACTACGTCATGGAATTAGGCCATTGACATGTCTCCACATCAAGAGATCGTATCCCTTCATCTAGTTATGGGGCGTCCAATATTTCTTCTTCCTTTGGGTTATTAGTGAAACAAAATTTGTGGGAGTCTATTGGGTGGCATTTTTCTACAGGATGCTCTAAAATTCCCCTTACAAACTTCTAGGACTTGAAGAGAGGACTGAGTTGATAATATTTAGAATTGGAAACCATGTCCGGGAACTTGCCGTTTCCTTGCTACAGCCGTTTGAAAACATGTTTTTAACGCGACCACTTTTACAAATAATTTATTATTAGGCGTGACACTGTACATCATTCGTTTTACAATTCAACTCATTAATAACCAAATAATCAAAATGGAAACTGAATCATGACTTGGATTAACAATCTCGGATACAACCTCCAAAATACATTTTTGCACTTTTCAAAATTTCGTAAAATTTTGACTTAAAAAACTCCAAGTCTTGGATTACTCGTTAGGGAAATTTTCGATTTAGATGAATTGCGAAGCTATTACTTGTTGAGACACGTGACACACGTTCAGGCAATACATGTTCTCAAACGGCTGTAGCACGGAAACAGTAAGTTTCCAGACTTGGTTTCCAATTATAAATATTATCAACTCAGTCCCCTCTACAAGTCCTTGAAGTTTGTAAGGGGCATTTTAGAGCACCCTGTGTATGTTGGTGCTTGTTAGATCCTAAATTATGAATTTTAATCACAACACTGTAGCTGTTTAATTCGGTTCTTATTTATTCATTATGTTCTTTTCTAACAATGTATAGTCTGGCACTGAACGTAGGAGTTTAATTTCAACTACTTCTATTTTCCTTTTATCTGATCTATTAAGTGTCCAATTTTCACAAGCATTTGTTAACATAGGTACGGCCATATTTGTATAGAACTTAATTTGTAATTTTTAATGTCTTATTTTTTAGAGTTGTTGTTATTGTTCCACACACAGGCCTACTATAAATTTTGTTTAATTTTAAGTTTATATCCAGAATATATCTTAGTTATATTAATTAAATTGTATGTATGATTAGGCATCCGCCTCTCATCACTGTGGTCTCGATACAGAGTCTCAGTACTTCATGTGGATTTCGTGGTGGATTAAACGGAGCTTGGGCAGGTTTTCCTAGAGTTTATCCCGTTTTCTCCTCCACAAATGTTATTCCACCACTTATCCATACTCAACTCATCCTTTTCGTTCATACGCCTCTGTGATAGTGCGTCAAGAGAGGTCGGTCGGCACACTTGTTCACAGGCGTCTAAATTATAGGGGCTTCATCTCATCAATTCACCTCATCCCTCGATCTGACTCTGAGTTTGATGTTATATTATAACTTGTCTGTATATAGTTACATTTCGAGAAACAAACCAAAATGGCGGTCTGCTAGAAATATATTTTAATTTCAGGTTTCAGGTAAAACTGCACTTCAAACAGACGTATTTTGCTTATTTTTGGAGAATACCTTCCGCATTTTCTTTAAAAGCATATATTGGGTTTCGTGGCAACAAATAAAAAATGTCGTTCGGTAAAGCGATATTTAAATGTTCGCTGCAACGTAACCCTACTCCAAATGGTACGACTTTTCTGGTTAATGTACTGCACTCTATTATTTTTTTAATTTACTGTTATATGCCGAGTTTGCCAAAATAAAGAAACAAAAACTGGAGCCGCTAGTACATTGGCAAATACACACACACACACACACACCACCCCATATATATATATATATATATATATATATATATATATTCACCGGCACTATCGAACACCTCTCCACACACCCCTATCCTGAGCAAATATTTTCCAATAATCCCCTGTATAATCTACTTCCCTCAAATCATCGTTAATGTTATTATATAACTTCATTCTTGGTTTACCAACTCGGCGATTTCCCTTTGGTTTTCCTACAAACAGCCGCCATTCCTCTCATTATTTCCCCATTCGTGACACATGTCCTGCCCATCGCAGTCTACCAGACTTAACTGTTCTTATTACATCTGATTTTCCCATAAAAATCATGCAGCTCACTGTAATGTAATCTTCTCCATTTGCTTTTATACATATTTATCATGATCATTTTCTGGGTCTGCTAGGTAGAACAGATGAAGAGTAATTTATTTTAAAATATTTTGTTCATTAGAACATCTTTATTGGCTTCATTCTATCGAAATTCTCTAATTTAAGATCACTATTTTTTTGTCCATTAAAGCCAGATTGTCTTACGACATTTCACGGATTCTCTTCTAGCATTTGCGGAAAAACAACCCACTTCTGAGGTTCGGCCGTCTTGAAGGCGGAGTTACAATACCCCGATTACACGATGGGTGATAAATGATAACGAAACACCATGATAGGCCTTATCCCCAAACTTAACTTAATTCCTGAGCATTGGCGACTACGCGGAAAATTCCCTTTAAGAAAAATAGCAGTGGTCTTACCGGGATTTAAACCCGATGTATTTTATCAGAAACTTTGATCAATCAAAAGACTAATACACTAGTCAATACTTTAAATTATATCAAACAAGGAGAGAGAGAGATAGAGAAGAGCGAGAGGAGAGAAGAGAGGGAGAGAGTAGAGATACGAGAGAGAGAGAACAGAGACAAG
>JASPKZ010003576.1:0-19244 GCA_030220185.1 Diploptera punctata | reverse complement strand
AACTGGTACTGATAGTGTTATATAGGTTGTATAATGGATTTATGTCTGTGGGTATGTTCTCATTGAGTAGGTCTTTATTCTTTGCTTCTTTTAGAATCTCTATGTCTTCAAGGATACTGATCTGTTGTTATTATACTCTCTGTGTAGTATGACATAGAGTTATCAATTTTTTCGAACTGATGACCTGTTTCTAGTATGTGTTTGGCAAAACTTGATTTTTCTTAATTATTAATAAAATTTTTGAAATGTTCAGAATATCTTGTGTTGAAATTTCTTATTGTTTTGCCTATGTAGAACTTTTCACAACTATTGCATTTTAGTTTATTAACGCCTTCATTTTCGTACTTCTTTGTTATTTTTGTTTTGTTGGATATGATGTTGTTGATATTGTTGTTGAGTTATTAGTTTGAAGGCGGTTTTAATGTTTTTATCATGTTTCCTGATTGAATTAGCTAATTTGGTTGTTTCATTTCCTGTATAAGTTAATGTAATCCATTTGTTTGTATTTGTGCTTACATTCTTTTTCTAGTTTTATTGTATTTGTTAGATTGATTCTTCTTTTTTTGTTTTCTGACCAACTTGTTGATCATTTCTTCCATTTTTTGTATGCTTCACGTTTATCATCAATTACTTTTTTTATGTTTTTATCCCATATCTGTAGTCCTTTTTTTCGATTCCATTTAGTTTTGATACCCAGGCTTTCATTTGCTGCTTGTGTCAAAATACTTTTGTAGAGCAAGCCATTCTTCTTCAATATCTTCATCAACCGGTGTTTCTTGAACTAGAAGATCTAATCTGCATTTGTATAGCCAGGTAATAGTGGGATCTCGGAAAAGACTTACTTTATAGGTATGGTCCCACATTTTCAAATTTTATATTATTATTTTTTCCCTCAGCTGTAATACAGTTAAAAACTCATTTGATCTAGCCAACCAAATAAAAAATCAACAAAAACAACCAAATTAACATCATTTGACATAAAAAATCTATATACAAACATCCCAATCAGTGAAACAATAGAAATAATAGAACAAAAACTACAAGAAGAAAAGACAGACAGAAGAGTACACTGAACAACTAAACAAAATGTTTAAAACAATTTGAGAACAAAACTGCTCTAAGTTCAACAACGAAATGTACACACAGGACGACGGAATACCAATGGGCAGCTCAACATCAGACATAATTTCTTAAATATTCCTACAACACCTAGAAGACAAACATTTTGAAAAACTAAAAGAAAAAGTCAAAATTCAATTATTAGTAAGATATGTCGATGACCTTTTAATAATATATGAAAATGACATCCACATATAAAAAGAAAATGCAGATGAATTAAACAAAATGCACAACAACATTCAAATCACAGAAGAAACTGAAAATAATAACTCCATAAACTATTTAGACTTAACATTTCTTTTAACCTCGTGGACACTCACCTTGAATGTCCACATAAGCTGCATGTTCAAATGCAGCCCCATTGCAACTTACATCATAAGTATACAATGGACTGTCATCGGCTATGGCTGGATACACATAATGAAGAATGAATTTTCCAAAAAAATTTACCAACAATAGTCTAGACATAAGAATATACAGAAAACCAACAAACAACACAATAGCTATACACCAAAAATCAAGACACCCCATACAACAGAAAATGAGTACCTTCTTCAGCCTAATCAACAGAATGTTAAAGCTACCACTAAATAAAACAAACTACAGAAAATAACTAAATTATATAAAATCCCTAGCACATAACAATGAATAATGTGGTTTCATTATTCACAAATGTACCGAAACAAAAGGGGGCACGCCGTAGCGTAGTGGTTAAGGCACTGAGCTACAAGCCGGAGGGTCGAGGGTTCAAGTCCCGTTGGGGCAGGATTTTTAAACTGACCCAAACCCTCTGGCGGCACTATGGCCCTGGGGTCGACTCAGCCTCTAACTGAAATGAGTACCAGACGCTTGTCCTGGGGTAAAGACGGCCGTCACGCAGGGCTGACAACCCGGCTGACATAAAGTGCCGATTGTCTAGAAAAAGTGGGAGCCTTAACCTGCTACTACCCCAAGGGCCTCCTGAGGCCTGTTGTGGGATCACTTTACTTTACCGAAACAAAAAACTTTGGAGATATTGAACAACTGGTTAAGTAAAAAACAACATAAAGAGATCAAAGCAGATTATTTGAAATTAACTGAGTTGTGCATTGACCAAATGTTTTTTACATTCAATGAGAGTTTCTATAAATAAAAATCAGGGCTCTCAATGGGAAACCCATTATCACCTTTCCTGGCAAATTTATTTATGAGCGATTTTGAATGTAAAATCACTAAAACACATCCCACAATGTTTAAATTTTGGAGCAGATATGTAGATGATATAATTTGCATTGTAAAAGAAAAACATGTAGAAGATTCCCTAAAACTGTTACATTTACAGGGTATAAACATCAAATTTACCAAAGAAATAGAAGAAAATAAACAAATACTTTTTTGAATCTTAAATTGGTCAGAAACGAAGAAAAAAGAAAAATTGAATTTGGGATTCATAGGAAAGAAACTCATACAGAAAATTTTATTAAATCTACAGGGTTCAATCCAATTGGATATAAATTAGCAGCCTTTAGTAGTTTAACTCATAGATTGGTAAACTTACCCTTAAACGAAGAAGATTTCAAACATAAGAAAAAACATATAATCAAAGTAGCAAGAGAAAATGGGTTTGATGAAAAAATGGTACATAAAAGGATAGAAAAGTATAAAAAACAAAAAAATTATAAACAGAAGTACTCTTGAAAAAGAAGAACCACCTATGAAAAAATATAGGAAATTCACATATCACCCTTGGGTACACAATAAATTTCAAAAGATATTTGAGAAGTTTAATATTAAATTAGCGCCAAAAAATAACTACAGTTTAAATAAACTAATAAGAAAACAAACAAAAATGAAAAAACTGATAAAAATAAAAAGTCAGGAATATATCAAATTGAATGTATGGGTTGTGAAAAGACATATATAGGAAAAAACAAAAAAAAACCTAAAAATTAGAACCAAAGAACACATAAGAAATATTAAAAATGGAGAAATAGAAAAATCTGCAGTTGCTGCTCATGTTTGGTCTGAAAAACATAATATAAATCCAGACACTAAATTATTAAAACAGTTAGAAAATACAAAAGAGCTGACTATTTGGGAAAAAATCTATATTCAGAAGAACAAAAACAGAGTTATGAATTTTGAAATACCGACGGTGCATGACCTTGTTTGGATGTTCATTGGCCAACCACAGGATGGAGCTGACATCGACAATCAGGGTGTGCAACATAATGCAGTATAAATCAAACCAGTCTGGACAAGCTGACGATAAAACAGAATTGTTTTGAAACATGTCCAAGAACAAATCAACATTAATATTGAGGTAAGATGTTCAGACTAAAAATAATATAATTAAAATAACCTCAAAATATCACTTCCTAAAATTAAATATTAATGACATTAGTTATCTTTCAAGAAGGTAATTTAATTTAAAAAAAAATAAAAATAATTATCTTCTATGTGTGTGTGTATGTATACATATTTGTTATTCTATGAACATTTTTTTTTTTGGTACGTTTATCATATCTGTGAACTATATTTTTAGGGCCAAGAAGAATGACTGATGAAGAGGAAGTATATGATGAAAAATGTTTATCTGGGAAAAATTGAAAATAGACCTGGATACAGGCAGCAAAGGAAATTTGAATACTCGCAGAAAATGACACCCAGATAATGGTAAATTGTCCAAAAATGTAGGATCTCATAAAGGGAAGAACAAATGCTTGTTACATTCTTCTTAATATATTCACTTGAAAGGTCATATTTAGAAAGAAAGTCTAGGATAATATAAAAGAGGGGGAAGTAACTGAACTAATTTTGAATTTGAGATTTCCGAAATTGCTATTTTAATTTGAGTTTGGAAAGGAAAATAAAATAGAAATAAGTGTTTTCTAACTGTGTATTATATAAAATATCAATGTTGTCACCAAGAATATTTCAGAATTACCAAATAATTCTTTTTCATCAAAATCAACCATATTGTGGATGAAAAATCTAAGAAATTTGTGTGTCTTATTAATAATTTTATATAAACACAAGAAGTAGTAATGTTGTTTTGATATTTATAATCAATTTACCAAACAAACAAAAAAAACACCTCACCTCAGATTTTGTAAAATCTGAATGACTGTTAAACATGCCTCATGATGTTACTTCCTAGAAATATTTTAAAAAATGTATCTTTCATCAGGATTGTTGAATGAGAATAATCATTCCTTATAAATCCAAAGAATAAATAAATAAAGAGAAATTGCTGGGAATGATTTAGTCTCAACTGTTAGAAGAAAAAATGTAAATATAAAATTATAGTGGAAATATTGAGGTTGGTTAAGAACCATTTATGTTTTGTTGTTTGTCACTTGAATAAAAATTAATATTTTAGGAGAGTTACACAAGCTGTAATTATGAAAGAAATATGTAGAAGCTTGAGAGAAAATATTGAAAGAAAAAAGCAGTTTGTATCAATAGCTGGCATTACTCCAGTGATTTATGTGTTAGTGTTCTAATTTATGAAACAAGTTTCTTTGATTGCAAATTACAATGTTTTAAAACATTATCTGGTTTTAACATATTTAAAAGGAAAATTTGTACCTGAGCTGAGATTTGAAACATAGATGTTTTTGTATTGACTTAGGCTTTCATGGCCGGAGTTGCAATGATGATCTTGGAGAAGATTTTCGGGCTGTAGGCCGTGGTCTTGAGGCTTGAAGTTCCCGACATTTCGCCAGAGACTGCATCTGGCATCCTCACGACAACCACAGCCTACAGCCTGGAAATCTTCTCCAAGATCATCATAAATGTTTTTGTTTTTCTTATTGGTATTTTAATCTCATTTCAACTTCTAAGACATAATCTCAGACTAGGTTCAAATTTTTCTGTTTTGTTCCCATATATGTATCCCTTCCTTTCTTAATAATTATCATTTATAGTTGCATTAACTGCTAAGTATAATCACAATTTTAACACTTTGAATATATTAGTTGTTTATTTTTAAAACTTAAACTCCAAATGATTTGCAGTTCATTGATGAGTCCATTACCAATGAACTAACCAGACATTTTAAGTAAACTTTTTGCACAAAATTTAGAATTGAACCACCTAAAAATTGAAATTGAATAATAAATCAGGAGATAAAATTATATGTTTAATGTTACTTCATGTTTAAGTTTTCTTCTTTAGTGATAATAAGCAATTCAATAAAAATTAAAAGGAATTTTGTGTCTTGTAAAAGGAAGGGTTGGGTTATCAGAATTTTGGTGGAGGTCTGCTTTTGTGTTGTCTTCAGGAGCCATCTTGTGCTTTGAAGGTAAGTTAATTGCTCTCCTCTTTAATATTTCACTAGATGACATTCATATTATTAAAGTTAAATTAATGCTTTATTCTCCTTTATCTTTTGTTTACAGCAGAACGTTCAGATTCGGGAAGTGTGAAATCATTTGGTAGTGGAAATATGAGTGAAACACCTTCCCCCACCCTTCTCATGGGAGTGTTGGGGATACCAGCAATCCCTCTACTGCAAATGGACAAAATGACTCACGCTATTTTGTCATTAAAGCAGGCAGTTTGAAGACAATTGAAGCATCATTAAGCAGAGGTGCTTGGGCATTCACTGATAATACAGAGAGGAAGGACAACAAGAGTATTTAAGGTAAGAACTGAATCATAGATCAACATGATTTAAAATATATTTATTTTGTCTTTTCCTATGTTACATTTGATCCACGACTGTTTCTTTACAGTAAAGGCAACATTAATGGTGTTCATAACCATGCAAAGATTCTTTGAATTTAACCATTGTCTCATCCTCCATAGAAAAAGGTTTTTATTTTATAAAAAAAATGTTGGGAAGTGACACTTCGAGATAAATGTCAATAAAGTGAAAATATGAATTGAAAACTTTATATCTCACCTCATAGAATATAATCTCTTTGCCTGGAAATGTTTCGGTTACCATCGTCCCTATTCCTAGTTAAATTCTGATTGTTTGAAATGAGGTGTGTGTGTTTTCTTTTTAATGCCTGCAAGTAACTGTTTAGATCAAAATACAGAACAAATGTAGAAGTCTTTTTAAATGTCTGCAAGCCAATTGGTTAATTGGTTTAGATGTAAAACACAGAAAAAAAATCTTAAGTATATGGAAGTGAACTATGATTGGAATATATCAACTTTTATAAGATTCATGATGTGTTCTGTTGAGGTATTATTCAAAATTAAAATATAAAATTATGGAATATTCACCTGAAAGCTCTGTCTCCTCAACTTAGTTATTTAAACTGTAGCGCTTTCGAGAATATTCCATAATTTTATATTTTAAGATTGGAATATAGCAGATTATGACAGAGTAACTATAGGCAATGATTATTCTTATGAGAAAGTTAAAACGTTCAAAAACCCAGGATCATTATTAATAGATCAATATCATACATATGACAAAATTACATTTTGATTTGCTATAATATATTTTGAAGCCTTAAATGATAATAATTAATTTCAATCAACTGGATATCCAGTGTGAAGGGATGGGGGTAAAAACTTTATGGATCATAACTATTAATTATAGATGATTTATTATATTAGAATAAGAACCTCGTAATGTTATTTCCCATATTTAACTATGAAATCATTATAGAACTACAACCTATATGATTGATGATGATTATGATGATGAATCAAAATATTATAAATAAATAAACAATTTCTCTGATTCTATTTCAAATTAAAGTTGGAAAGTAAATATGAGGTAATATTGATTAGAGTAATATTGATTAGAGTCCCTCCATGGTATCTTTACCTTGTCGTGGTGGAGTGGCTTGTGTGCTTAAATGATACTGAGAGCTATGCCGGCGGTAGCATTGCTGCCGATAGGGTTACCCATGCCGGACTGGTCGAAGGTGATAAGCCAGATGAAATAAGTACCTTGGTCGAAAGAGTGACGATCTTTCACCGTAAAAATACAACCGTCAAGAAATGCGGACATGGGTTCTACTGGGGTAAAATTTTCCGGAGGTCAAATAGTCCCCCATTCGGTTCTCCGGGCGGGGACTACTTCAGGGAACCCATGCCAAAGGCTCAAACACAGGGACATGTTCCTAGGAACATGGAATGTTAGGACTTTATACAATAGCGGGGCACTAGAGATATTAACGCGGGAATTGGATAAATCGCCCTTGGATATAGTCGCTTTACAGGAAGTTAGGTGGCCAGGAGAAGGTAGTCAGGAATCAGGAAGCTTTGCATTATACTATGGGGGTGCAGAAAGACCTGCATTTGGAACGGGTTTTTTAGTCAGAAGGAGGATCCTATCCGCTATCCGAGATATTAAGTTTGTTAGTGATAGGATATCATACATAATTCTAAAGGGTAAACGACATGATTTTATAATTGTAAATGTACATGCCCCCACAGAAGATAAAGATGACAAGATCAAGGATGAGTTCTATGAAGAATTAGAATGCTTATTTGATAGCCTTTCACGATATCATATGAAAATTGTCTTAGGAGATTTTAATGCAAAAGTGGGGCAGGAAGATATATTCAAACCAACAATAGGCAAATTCAGTCTTCATGAAGATAGTAACGACAACGGGGTTAGATTAGTCACATTTGCCACATCAAAGAATCTCATTGTTAAGAGCACAACATTTCAGCATAAGGATATTCATAAATACACCTGGACGTCCCCAGATGGAGAAACTCGGAACCAGATAGATCATGTATTAGTGGATAAACGCTGGCACAGTAGCATCATTGATGTTAGATCAGTTAGAGGGACAGACTGCAATTCAGATCATCATCTGGTCAGGGTGAAAATCAGACAACGGCTATCGCTTATGAGAGGAACAAACGCTAAAGATGATTCAGTAAAATATGAATTAAAAAACTTGAAAAATGATGAAATGCGGCAAGAATACCAAATCAAAATTGCTAATAGATTTGAAGTACTGGAATCTTCAGATGACAATGTGGCAAACGAAGAAGAAACTGATATAAATAAAGAATGGGAGGCTATAAGAGATACTATTAAATTGTCAGCATCAGAAAGCATTGGTTGTTTAAAAAAGAGGCAAAACAAGAAATGGTTTGATGAGGAATGTGCCGACATTGTAAAGAAAAGAAAGCTAGCAAAAATGAAATGGTTACACGAGCCAAATGAGGTAAATTTAGAGCAATTGGGTAGTGTTAGACGGGAAACCACCAAGTTACTAAAGAGTAAAAAGAGGGAATATTTGAGAGAGAAGATTAATGATCTTGAAATGAATGCAAAAAATAGGAACATTAGAGAATTATATCAGGGAATTAGTATAGAGAAGAAAGGGTTTCAGGCTAGAACAAACATAATTCGGAATGAAAATGGGGATATGATTGCAGATTCCAAGAGTATATTAAATAGATGGAAAAGTTATTTTAATCAGCTATTAAATGTACATACAGAACAGGACATTGAGGAGGATAAGTTACAGACAGCAGAAATGCTAGTCGCAGAGCCAAGTGCATTAGAGGTTGAAATGGCAATTGAAAAATTGAAGATGTATAAAGCATCAGGTTCAGATGAGATCCCAGCAGAACTGATAAAATCAGGGGGAGAAAAATTGATGGACAAGATACGCTGGTTGCTTAGTATGATTTGGGAAAAAGAAGCTCTTCCAGATGAATGGAAGGAATCAATTATCGTACCAATTTATAAGAAAGGAGATAAAACTGATTGCAACAACTATAGGGGCATCTCATTACTTTCAACTTCGTACAAAATTCTAACAAATATATTAGTAAGCAGACTTGCTCCCTATATTGATGACATTCTAGGAGATCATCAATGTGCATTTAGAAGAAACAGGTCTACAACAGATCAGATTTTTAGTATAAGACAGATTTTAGAAAAGAAATGGGAATATAATGGTACTGTACATCAACTATATGTAGACTTCAAAAAAGCATATGATTCAATTAAGAGGGAGAAGTTATATAGTATCCTGCTGGAGTTCGGAATTCCCAAAAAGTTAGTTAGACTTATACGAATGTGTCTAAATGGCTCAACGAGTAGGGTGCGTGTAGGCAAACAGTTTTCAGACACTTTTGAAATCCAGAATGGGTTGAAGCAAGGAGATGCACTATCTCCTCTACTATTTAATTTTGTACTAGAGCATGCCATTAAATCTTTAGAGAATAAGGAAGGCTTACAACTGAATGGTATTAATAAGCTGTTAGTTTATGCTGATGATGTAGTACTACTGGCCGATAGCGAGGAGATACTAAAGGCCAACACGCACACACTATTGAGTAACACTAAGAAATTAGGACTGGAAGTAAATATCAGTAAAACTAAATATATGGTCACACGTAGAAATACATTATATAATGGAAATGGACAGCTAATGACAAATGAGGGAAATTTTGAGGAATTGGCTGAATTCAAATACCTAGGAACAATAATCACAAATAGGAATGAGATGCACAAAGAAATTAAACATAGGCTCAATTCTGGAAATGCATGCTATTATGCATTGCAGAGACTTTTGATGTCCCAACTCCTTTCAAAAAACGTTAAGCTGAAAATATATAAAACTATTATTCTACCAGTTATATTATATGGGTGCGAAACATGGACTCTTACTTTAAGGGAGGAAAGGAGATTACGAGTATTTGAGAATAAAGTTCTTAGGAAAATTTTTGGACCAAAGAGAGATGAACAGACAGGTGAATGGAGAAGACTACATAACAATGAACTACATGGTCTTTATAGGAAGCCAGATATAATAAGAACAGTTAAGTCCCGTAGACTGCGATGGGCAGGACATGTTGCGCGTATGGGGAATGAAAGACGTGCATGGAAACTTCTTGTAGGAAAGCCAGAAGGAAAACGCCCAGTTGGTAGACCAAGAATGAGGTGGGAGAACAACATTAACTATGATTTGAGGGAAGTAGATTATACAGGAAATGATTGGAAAGCATTAGCTCAGGATAGGGATGTATGGAGAGCTTATGTCCGCGCGGCCATGAACCTACGGGTTCGATAGTGCCAGTGAGTAAGTAAGTAAGTATTAATTTCATCAGTGGGAGTCGTGAATGAGATGAACGGAAAATCCCGTTTGTGAAACCATTGGTATCGTGAAATACACAAAATTTGTGAGATGAGTTATTAAAATATACTCTGACCAATGATAAATTAAATTGTTTTGATGTTTACTGTCCCTCTTCACAGATACAAGAGCCAGATAATTTACAAAGAGACTTTATTTCCTTAGAAGAACTTCAAATAGCTTTAAAAAATATAAGAGTAACAAAGCACCTGGTGATGAAGATGAAATACCCACTGATCTATTTAAACATTCCAGTCAACTATTTCTCAAAAGATATTTAAACTTCTTGAATATCATATGGCAAGGAGAAAATCCACCTCAAGATTGGTCAAAATCATTAGTAATTTCCGATTCCGATTGAGGGTCTTTCCACTTTTCAGCGGTTGCCCTTTTACCAGCCGGCTGCTGGCCCTTCACATCCACATGTGTCAATCACAGAGGTAGATGATCAACAGACAGTGTAGGGGTGACATGTGGTTAGCATGTCGAGTCCCCCAGCTGTTATAGCTGGTTCCTCAACCTGGAGCCGCTACTTATTGTAGCTACCCAATTGTCTCACGATGCTGGGTGGGCACCGGTCCCATACTGGCCAAAATACCGTGAGAAAATTTCTTCCCCCATGGAGACTCGAACCAGTGCAAGTTCCGTAGCTCTGCGCCAAGGCTTCCTACCTTAACCGCTCGGCTACGGCGCGGGACATTAGTAATTTCAATATTTAAAAAAGGAGATAAGACCAATTGTGATAATTACAGAGGGATCAGCTTATTAAACTCTGGTTACAAAATTTATTCCACTATTATTAAGAATAAATTATATAAATATTATGAAGATATACTTGGAGAAGAACAAAATGGCTTCCAGAAGGGTAGATCATGCTCTGATGGATATTTCACAATTCAAATTTTAATTGAGAAACATCGTGAATTTAATATAGAAACACACTTGGCATTTATTGACTTTAAGAAAGCTTTTGATAAAGTGAACAGAAGTTTGGTTATTGAAATTTGATGAAAGATCAGATCCCAAAGGAGATCATATATAATCATTTATAACATTTATCAGTCACTCTCATTGCAATTAAAACTAGACAGAAAAAATAACTCAGTGGAAGGAAATAAACTCAGGAGCCAGACAAAGGTTTGTGGCCTCTCTCCTATACTTTTTAACATATATATGAATGCCATTGTAAAAGAGTTTAGAGAAACAAAACATGGAAGTATCACTAACAATAGAAATTTAAAATTAGATATAAGAATGTTTGCAGATGATCTTGTTTTAAACTATCAACATCTGAAGATAATTTACAATGGTCAGTACATTATTAATATAAATTTGATAGCCCAGAAATATTCAATTGACATTATCTACCAAATAAAACTAAAATACTGGCCTTTTGTGGAAAACCCCAAATACCAGAGCACGACTTTGTTTAAATGAACAAATATTTTAGAGAGAGTTTGAATGTTTGATTGTCTTTATTAGGAATATAACCTCTCTTTTGTTGAGAATTTGGATTTATCAGAGAAAACTTGTGGAATTTCAACAAATCAATTGGAATCCTTAATAGAGTTCTAAAACCTTCATTAGTGCAAAATTCACCCTCGTACTGCGGTCTGGTCTCAAATAATGGCTCGACAAGTCTCTATGGTATATCTGGGGGAGTGAAGCGTGGACTATAAGGATGAGAGATGAAAGCAAGACTAACAGCTTGTGAGATGAAATTTATGCGCCAAACAGCTGGCTACACCAAATGGGATCGAAATAAAAATGTAGAAATCCTTCAAGAACTTAATGTGTCATCAATACTGGACTACATCTCCAGATATCAGCTAAACTGAAATGAACATGTCTCGAGAATGGCTAGATCCAGGATCCCCAAGGCAATGAGGAACTACTGTCCAAATGGGAAACGGCCACTTGGTCGACCTATGAAAAGATGGCACGAAAACCGCTTTCTCAGGCCGTAACAGTTCTTCTAGGACTAATACCTGACAGGATGATGATGATGATATATTTAATTTAACATTTTTCAGTCCTGGACAGAATTTTATTTTAGAACGAAAAATTAAAGCTCAAAACCCTTTACTTAAAAATAATGTATAAATTCTCAATAAAAAGTACTTTTGAATAGAAATTGTAAGAGGGCATTGTTGGTAGTGCTGACTACCAGCCTTCAGAGGTTAGAAAATTGTATAAGAGGAAGGAATTTTTATATTCTTATCAGAGCTTGATTGGTGTAACACTTATCATGCTGGTAAGTATGACCAGGTATCCAGAATTTGAGTCCCAGTGTGACTGTTAATTTTTCGTTCTATAATAAAACAGTTATTTATTTATTTTGATATTATATCTTAATTAAGGTAGAATATTTTATCTCTCACCTCATATAAAAATATTCTACCTTAATGAATATACCTCATAGTGGAGAATTCCTAAAATAAGTAATTATATCTTAAATTAACATGTTCCAGAATTGGATATGGTTTTATTTTAGAAAGAAAAATTATTATTTTTTATTATTAAATTATTAATTTTTTTATTATTAAATATAAGAAAAATTATGTTCAAACCGGGAGTCGAACCCCAGACCTCTGACTCTGTACATCAGTGCAGTAACTGTTATGCCATTCGAACTTCCAATAGGAACGTCAAATTTCTTTCTACTTATACAATTAATTCTCCTTTCATCTGAAGGCCAATAGCCATTGCTATCAACAACGCCATCTGATGACTTTTTTTAAGTATTTTTTATTGAGAATTTAAACATTAATTCTAAAGCAATTTAAAGCTACTATTGGACGTTTTTATTATTAATTTAACACTTCTCATTGAAGGATAAATTATATTTGAAGAGAAAAATTTTTGCCTAGACCGGGACTCGAACCCGGGACCCTTGGCTTTCCGGGCCAAGTGCTCTACCAACTGAGCTACCGAGGCGAGTTACGATCTAGACACAAATTTTTCTCTTATATACGTTGTAATTCCCTCGCGCCAAATGCTTGAAACCCATAGCTTTTATCTATCTACTATTTTGATGTTATATTAAAATTAACATGTTTCCAGAATTGGATATAGTTTTATTTTAGAAAGAAAAATTACGTTGGAACCCCGGACCTCTGACTCTGTACATCAGTGTGGTAACCATTATGCCATTCGAACTTCCGATAGGAACATCAAATGGCATAACGGTTACCGCACTGATGTACAGAGTCAGAGGGTCCAGGGGTTGACTCCCGGTTCGAACATAATTTTCTTTCTAAACTAATACTTATTTATAAGAATTAAATGAATCGTGAATTCTTCTTACCTCATACTTCTATGTTTTTTTTAAATACAGCATTGCAGTATCAGCGACCATTGTCACCATCCTCAGCTGTTTTCACGACTGTCAATTTTTCCTTTTGCCGGTAATTATCCAAACTGCCATCTGGTGTTCTTTTGAAGAACACCATGTGGTGTTCTTTTGAAGAAATCATTTTCTAAACTGCCATCTGTTGTATTTTTGAAGAACTTTGTAATCAAGCTCGGTTTGTCTGGAATCTCAAAGTTCATGGTTCTAGTATATTCAAAAAAACCATACTAGAACCATGAACTTCGAGATTCCAGACGAACCGAGCTTGATTACAAAGTTCTTCGATAATACAACAGATGGCAGTTTAGAAAATGATTCCTTCAAAAGAACACCAGATGGCAGTTTAGAAAATAATTCCTTCAAAAGAACACCAGATGGCAGTTTGGATAATTACCGGCAAAAGAAAAAAATGACAGTCATGAAAACAGCTGAGGTGGTGTCAATGGTCGCTGATACTGCAGTGCTGTGTTTAAAAAAAACATAGAAGTATGAGGTAAGAAGAATTCACGATTCATTTAATTCTTATTAATAAAACCTCATAATGTTAAAAATTCCCAAATTTATTATATAAAAATAATACTTATTTATTTCTCTCTAATTTAAGTTTTTTTTTTTTTCCTAATTTTATTTTACTTTTTAGGAAGGTAAACGTGTGATATTAGTGTTCAGTGTCCAGGGCAGTGGTCACTTTCAGGGTTTTGCACGTCTCAGTGGAGATAAATCAGATTCTAAGATTGATTCAGCTGACCAGTGTCTAGAATTGAGTGGACCAAACTTAAACCCACCTCTTCCAGTGGAATGGATCAAGAGAGCAAACATTCCTTTCCAGGCTACTCGTCACTTACTAAATCCATATAATGAAAACAGAAGGGTCCAAACAAGTCGAGATGGCCAGGTAAATGTTCCATAATTTTTAATAACACAGTTAAACATATCAGTATTAACAATTTACATATTTGAAAATAATTTAATAAAGAAAAATTGAATTGGTTCTTTATACCTCACCCCATACAGTAAAAGCTCCATATTCGCAAGGGGATAGGTCCGTAAAATACCGTGAATATGGAATGGTTAATTTTGTATGGGTATATAGGGGATATGTTCAAAGGTTCCAAAATAAAATCAATAATGAGAGATTTTGAACAATTTCTATTAATTATTACTGTCAGGCTTACGCAAGGGCTTAAATAACTTAGTGTGTGTGTGTGTGTAGTATATATATATATATATATATATATGGTATGATGAGAAAAATAAATGCCTGGGACGGGATTCGAACCCGGAAATCTGAGTCTTACCTCAGCGTGGTTATCCATTACACACCACCAGGTGAATCCAATTCAAACACTTATTTTTTTAGTAGTATATGTATATAGTATATACCAGCTGGCCACGGCCTTTAAATATTTTTACGGTAATTTTTCCGAACTGTTTTAATAGTTATCTGCTATTCGGGTCAGAAACAAATCCAACAAATCAAGTCATAAAATCGGTCCAGCCGTTCTTGAGTTATAAATAGTGTAACTAATCCGACTTTGTTTTAATAATTAAATGAATCGTGATTTTTTCTTACCTCATACATCTATGTTTCTTTAAACACAGCACTGCAGTATCGGCGACACTTTGTCGTCATCGTCAGCTGTTAAAAAGTCACAATTCATTTAATTATTATTAATTGAACCTCATAATGTTAAAAATTCCCAAATTTAATATATAAATATAAGACTTTGTTTTATTTATATACATATAGAAGTCCCGGCCACGTGTTGCTGTGGCTAAGGTATACGTTAAATTATGTTGTAGTAAACTAAGTAAGAAATCTAAATCAAGAAAGTTTTGTTTATTACACAATTTTTTAGTTCTGGTACATTAACTACACCGGTATAAATATGGGTGGTGGTTTATGTGGAAGTGGGTTTTGTGATTGAGAATGATATGAATGCTGTTGTCTGCATTCTCAGTATCATCTATAGTGTATCATAAGGATTAAATACATTTATTGATGGAAATATTTTGAGGAGGCTTGCTGATTTCATTATACTTTGTAGTTTTTTTCTATGAACTTGTTGGCAGTTTGGATCTCATCATCATCAAGAAGTCTCTGTATGTATATCCATCTTGTGATTATATTATATAGCCATCTAGTGTTTTTCATTTAATTGGGGCATGGAGAATGTCTTCTGCAATATTAGGCATATTATTATAACTAACAACTACTTACAGTTCGCTGTTATTCCGTTCCTGTAGGACCTTCATATGTGTTTTTAAAAATTGACATTCTTCTTAAATGTAGATTTATGTCACATATGCCTATACAATTTGCAGAAATTCAATTGGTACATTCATGGTCTCTAGAACTGATTCGTCATATGGTCAATGTCCCTTCTCGAATCCAAGTTAAATTTAAATTAGTTGCAAATCTTTCAGCCAGATTACTTAAAACTAATACTTACCACAGGAAATAAATATTATTATCATATATATTAAAATAAAATAAAAACTGCAACACACTTAAATTATGAAATAATCAATATTTGTGTAATTCAAGTTTTTTATTATTCATTTAATATTTCTCAATGAAAGATAAATTATATTTGAAGAGAAAAATTTTCGCCTAGACGGGACTCGAACCCGGGACCCTTGGCTTTCTGGGCAAGTGCTCTAACAACCACTGAGCTACGAGGCGAGTTACAATCTAGACGCAAATTTTCTCTTATATCCGTTGTAATTCCCTATCGCCAATGCTTTTGAAACCATTGGTTCTATCTTTGCAAAATGGCAGCTTCTTAGTTAAGCTTATTAACTAAGAAGCTGCCATGTTGCAAAGATAGAAACAATGGGTTTCAAAAGCATTTGGCGATAGGGAATTACACAGTAGATAAGAGAAAAATTTGCGCTCTAAGATTGTAACTCGCCTCGGTAGCTCAGTTGGTAGAGCACTTGGCCCGGAAAGCCAAGGGTCCCGGGTTCGAGTCCCGGTCTAGGCAAAAAATTTTCTCTTCAAATATAATTTGTAATTCAATTGAAATTTGCAGTTCCAACAAAAAGCACACAGCCACCTGGTTAAATAATAAACCAATTACCTTCAAACACCGTCATCTGTTAGAATCGTATGGAACTTACAGATAATTATAACTCTTGGTTAAAAAATAATAAACAAATAATTTGCAATAAAACATAATACGACATAAAATTTAGTTATAAACAACCATAGGTCTCAAGTTGGATCAACAGCACACAGTGATGTCCAAATTTTTTTTAAAATCGGCTTCAGTGTTTAGGACTCCATCGCGACAAACAACGTGACACGTAATTTTATACATTAAGATATGTATATATATATATATATATATATATATATATATATATTTATGAGATCTTTCAATTCAGATTGATATTAGCTGTGAATTCACGACTCGAACAAGTGAATTACATAAAGTTGAATCATCAATTTATTTTCATTAATATGAAAGAGACGATATTATATATCATTACAAGGCGAGGTGTGGTTAATTAATCCATCTCCAATAAGCTGCTTCACACCATAATAATGTGACCCCATGATAAACAACACCCGCCATTATGTGTTTTTATTATTATTGTGTATGTTCAATTGTTCAACGTGGAAGAAATTATTATTAAAGTTAAATTAAATCTACATCTGACATCATTCCTTAACAACGAACTATAATTGTGTCCGAACAATCCTTGCATATCCCGGAACCAAGGCATGCATATCAGCCTATACCGTAACCATTGAGCTACCTAAATTTCTCAGCCACAAAGAAATCCTTTCATTATCCTGGTGCCACTAAATCCCTTCTTCACCTTTGACCTTAAAATAAGGAGACCACTAACAATCTTGCTTCAGCATATAATTTTTCTCTTCAAAAGATAATTGTCCTTCAATGAGAAGTATGAAATTAATAATAAAAACATCACGTTATTTACTGCACAGAATTTCACTGATTCTTAAAAAATAATGAGGGTCATACTGAAAGTCATGAGCAACATTTTTTTAAACAATCATAATATTTATTTTAGACAACACCAAGTACACCATGTTAATCTACAACCTTTGTGCTACTTTTCAACATAGTCTCCATTTCTTTGCACACATTTTGTCCGCATTCTACAAGCTTGAAAATTCCCTTATGATAGAAGTCCGTTCCAGCTGCTCGAAGACACTGAGGCACTGCTTTCCGAATATCCTCCAGCGTCTCATAGCGTTGGCCTCTCATCTGCTTCTTCACAGAACCGAAAAGATGGTAGTCGGAGGGTGCCAAATCGGGACTATAGGGAGGATGTGGAAGAGTTTCCCACCCAAATGTCCTGATCTTCTCCACAGTGGCACAAGCAGTATGAGGATGCGCGTTAACGTGTTGCAAAATGATCTTCCTTCCAGGGCGTTTGTCGTGCAATGTACGACGGAGCTTCACGAATGTCTGGATATAGCGGGCAGCATTTATGGTTTGTCCAGGTTCAAGAAATTCAACCAGAATGCAACCTTGCGCATCCCAGAAGACGCTGCCCATAACTTTCACAACAGATTGCACTGTCTTTGCTTTTTTCTTTGATGGCGAATTCAAGTGGTGTCATTCCATACTCTGGCATTTTGTTTCAGGCTCGTAGCGATGAAACCAGCTTTCGTCACCTGTCACAATACTCGTCAAAAAATCATCACCTTCATTTCGAAATCTCTGAAGAAGGTTATGGGTGATGGTTCTTCTCTGAAGTTTGTGGTCTGTCACTCAATAAAACATGGGAACCCAACGGGCACTAACTTTTCGGTAACCTAAGCTGTGAATCATTTTCTTGCACTGCACTGTGTCCTACTGCAAGTTTTGTAGCGATTTCAAGTCACTGTGATACGCCTGTCGGTCTCTAATGAGCACATCAACTCTTTCCTTGTTGCAGTCCGTGGAGGCAGAGCGTGGGCGACCGCTACAAGGCTCATCTTTGATACTCGTGTTCCCATCTTTAAAAATGTTTCACCCCATCTCCTAACACTGCTGGCGCCCATGCAGGCATCTCCGTAAGCACATTGAAGTCTTTGGTGAATATCAACAGCAGATTGTTCCTCTTTAACAAGGAATTCAATGACAGCGCGCTGTCGAAACGAAACATTGATGTCTGCCATTTTGGAAAACACTGCGTGTGGTCACATGATAGAAGCTATGATCACCACAAAACGGCAATGTTGTGGTATAAAGTCTGTAGATTACGATTCCTGCAGTTGTTTTTGTTACATTGTTGAAATTTGAATTTTAACAATGGGTTTTGCTCACGACTTTCAGTATGACCCTCGTAATTTGCTGCTAATCTCTGCTTCACAATTGAGACTGTCATTTTCTTTCTACCCATTCTAAGTTTCACTTAGAATGTATTCTTGTTTTCACTCTGGAGTTCAATTTCACTACTCCACTATTCGGACATATCTGGACTGGCTGGCCGATGCGTGCATCCTTTTATTACTCAAAGGCAGGAACATTCTGGAAATCTCATTCGAGATCCTTCCAGAGACCTTTTTTGATGAAGACAGACTTTATGGAATGTTCTCCATGGGCTTTCGATTCAGAGTAGACAGCTCAACAAATCCTTCTCTACCATACAAGAGGAGTCCATGACCCTCGCCACAGCCCACGAAATTCGAGGGCCAGCCCAAAATGTGTCACAATATGCATGCATTGAAACTAGTATCAAAGAAAATAACTTTT
>JASPKZ010003575.1:0-13869 GCA_030220185.1 Diploptera punctata | reverse complement strand
ACCGGCCGTGAAAAGCCTGACATTCAACTAGTGATTTAACACTTCTCACTGAAGGATCAAATCCTATTTGAAGAGAAAAATTTTTGCCTAGACCGAGACTTGAACCCGGGATCTTTGGCTGCCAGGCCCAAATGCTCTACCAACTGAGCTACCAAGTCGAGTTGCGATCTAGATGCAAATTTTTCTCTTATATATGTTGTAATTCCCTCGTGCCAAATGCTTGAAAACTTTGCTTCTATCTTTGCAAATTTGGCGGCTAGGGAATTACAACGTATATAAGAGAAATATTTGCATCTAGATCGCAAACTCGCCTCGGTAGCTCAGTTGGTAGAGCATTAGGCCCAGCAAGCCAAAGGTCCCGGGTTCGAGTCTGAGTCTAGGCAAAAAATTTTCTCTTCAAATGTAATTTATCCTTCAGTGAGAGAGTGTTAAATCAATAATAAAAACATCAGTTTCTGGTTTTGTTAATGATGGTATTCCATTTTCTGTCTTTAGCTTTATTGTGTAGATCTTGCATATGTGTTTACTTACTTACTTACTTACTTACTCATGGCACTATCGAACCCGTAGGTTCATGGCCGCGCGGACAAAAGCTCTCCATACATCCCATCCTGAGCTAATGTTTTCCAATCATTCCCGGTATAATCTACTTCCCTCAAATCATAGTTAATGTTGTTCTTCCACCTCATTCTTGGTCTACCAACTGGGCGTTTTTCTTCTGGCTTTCCTACAAGAAGTTTCCATGCACGTCTTTCATTCCCCATACGCGCAACATGTCCTGCCCATCGCAGTCTACGAGACTTAACTGTTTCTTATTATATCTGGCTTCCTATAAAGACCATGTAGTTCATTGTTATGTAGTCTTCTCCATTCACCTGTCTGTTCATCTCTCTTTGGTCCAAAAATTTTCCTAAGAACTTTATTCTCAAATACTCGTAATCTCCTTTCTTCCCTTAAAGTAAGAGTCCATGTTTCGCACCCATATAATATATATGTATATATATATATATATATATAATAGTTTTATATATTTTCAGTTTAACGTTTTTTGAAAGGAGTTGGGACATCAAAAGGCTCTGCAATGCATAATAGCATGCATTTCCAGAATTGAGCCTATGTTTAATTTCTTTGGTGCATCTCATTCCTATTTGTGATTATTGTTCCTAGGTATTTGAATTCAGCCACTTCCTCAAAATTTCCCTCATTTGTCATTAGCTGTCCATTTCCATTATATACTGAATTTCTACATGTGACCATATATTTAGTTTTATTGATATTTACTTCCAGTCCTAATTTCTTAGTGTTACTTAATAGTGTGTGCATGTTGTCCTTTAGTATCTCCTCGCTATCGGCCAGTAGTACTACATCATCAGCATAAACTAACAGCTTATTAATACCATTCAGTTGTAAGCCTTCCTCATTCTCTAAAGATTTAATGGCATGCTCTAGTACAAAATTAAATAGTAGAGGAGATAGTGCATCTCCTTGCTTCAACCCATTCTGGATTATAAAAGTGTCTGAAAACTGTTTGCCTACACGCACCCTACTCTTTGAGCCATTTAGACACATTTGTATAATGTTTGTATTAGTAATTTAACATTTCTCAATGAAAGATAAATTATATTTGAAGAGAAATGTTAAATTAATAATAAAAACATCATTAGAAGCCTTACTAGCTTTATAAAGTAATGTTAAATTCCCAATAAATGTCTTCTTAACAAGGAAGCCACCATTTGCAAAGATAGAAGCAATGGTTTCAAAAGCATTTGGTGATAGGGAATTACAACGTATATAAGAGAAAAATTTGCGTCTAGATCATAACACACCTCGGTAGCTCAGTTGGTAGAGCATTTGGCCCAGCAAGCCAATGGTCCCGGGTTCGAGTCTCGGTCTAGGCGAAAATTTTTTCTCTTCAAAGATAAATTATATTTGATTGAGAAATGTTATATTAATAATAAAAACATCATTAGAAGCTTTACTAGCTTTATAAAGTAATGTTAAATTCCCATTAAATGTCTTCTTAACAAAGAAGCCACCATTTGCAAAGATAGAAGCAATGGTTTCAAAAGCATTTGGTGATAGGGAATTACAACGTATATAAGAGAAAAATTTGCGTCTAGATCGTAACTCGCCTCGGTAGCTCAGTTGGTAGAGCATTTGGCCCGGCAAGCCAAAGGTTCCGGGTTCGAGTCTCGGTCTAGGCGAAAATTTTTCTCTTCAAATATAACATTTGTATAAGTCTAACTAACTTTTTAGGAATTCCGAACTCCAGCAGGATACTATATAACTTCTCCCTCTTAATTGAATCATATGCTTTTTTGAAGTCTACATACAGTTGATGTGCAGTACCATTATATTCCCATTTCTTTTCTAAAATCTGTCTTATACTAAAAATCTGATCTGTTGTATACCTGTTTCTTCTAAATGCACATAGATTATCTCCTAGAATGTCATCAGTATAGGAGTAAGTCTGCTTACTAATATATTTGTTTGAATGTGTTTGTTTATATTTATTTTTAATTATTCTTTTAAGATGTTGAAGGTAAATTTTTATGTTTTACTTTTTATATTTAATGCCACCAGGTTATCTTATGACCTACCTGACATTCTCTCCTGGCATTGTCAGATTTGTTACCCACTTCCTGAGGTTGGGGCATTTGGGAGGTGGAGTTATGTTACCTTGACAATATGATGGATGTTAATGATAACAAAGCACCAGGAGAATCCTTAATCTAAATTCCAAATCAAGGGCGATCACACAAATAATTCCCTTTAAGGAAAAATTCCTGTGGTTTCATTGGGAATGAAACCCTCAACCTCATGAACTGTAGTCAGAAGCTCTGACCACAAGGGATAAGTTTGTAATGTAACAGTGGAATAGTATTTTTTTTTTTTTTGCATGTAGCTTTTGAATTTGTTCCATAAATTGTCGGCTACGTTGGTCTAATGGGTTGTATTCCTTGCCTCTAGTCCCAAAGATCATGGGTTCAAACCCAGCATTGGTCAATGTATTTTTAGGATGGGAAAATCCAAGGGATAAGTCCTCTGGGAGAGATTTTGAGTCGTGGGTCCCGAGTCTGAAGATTTTCAGGCTTGTAAAATAATTGCAAGCCTAAATAAAAAGGCTTCTGTAACCAATCTTCATCCATCCAAGTAATACCTTAGTTGAATATTTAAAAACTTGTATCACCTCACCTTATTTTTGTCCTCTTCTTAGACCCATTTCAGAATAATGATTATTATTCCAGCTTCACCATTGTTCTGTCATGGTTATACACTGCTTTTTCCTCCATCTGTTGACAGACTGATGCACCTCCAAATCAAATCACATTCCCCAGGAATTACAAAATATTTCAATTTCTTCTTCTTCTTTTTTTGAATGTGGATTTTTTTCCAAACTGTGAGCTCTTTGTCAATGTGTCACATTCAGTACCAGGCACTGAGCAGGGAATTTAAACCCACAGGCCAGCCATTTAAATACCCCAGCTACCCTTTTCGCGGCACTTCAGAAAATGGACCATTATTCACAAACTATTAGTCCTAGAAAATTCAAATTTTGTACATACCTAAAGGAGATATCCTAGTAGGATTTGATGGTGTGATATCTCGTAAAACAGGCTCCAGGGTGCAGAGGAATGCCACATTTCATGCAATAACACACTGTTGTTTTTCAGACACACCCTACATTTTCTTGTTGGATGGCTGTCACTTTTCAGGGGTGGAAATTTAAGTCTGCATTATTGAGTTTTTTGTGAATGGACACAGTGCAGCACTAATGACTTGATTTGCATAAAGATTTGTTTGGTCACATATGTATTTGAAAAACTCTTCATTGAAAAATATACCGTATTGACATATGACATAATATCCATTTCATTTCAATGTTCACCCCTGGGTTCCCTGTGAATGGTAAAACAGGCGGACAATAACTTGGATGATTGACATCACATGGTATCGGTGTATCAATTTCAGGAAGTGGAAGTTCATCTTCACTTTCACTTTGTGAATCTTCTCATTCAGGAATCAGTTCATCACCTGAATCATCATTATAAAAATATTCACTAATTCTTCTTCAGTGAGATATTTTTCTTTCGCCATGGTTTCACTCACGCACACAAACAACAGCGCGATAACAAGAAAGATATACGACTGCATTGGAGCCTGGAGGCAAGTTTGGGTGAACAAATTCCATGTGTTGTTTGTTTTAAAAATAAAAGGGGATTCACCAAGGTTAAACGTGTCAAACAGGAATAGAAAATGTACATTTACATGCCATCTATGATCTCCAAGACATACTAAGCCAATAAAAATTTAGGCGCCGAATATAAACGTGGTTTTTTCACACCCGCTCTAAAATGAGTTAACTGACCAACGGCCGCATACACGATAGTCTCTTTAAACGCTTTAACTGGTTTACGGTACTGAATGTGTTAAGTTGCCTATTAGATGTCTCTTTGAGGCCATATGCTAACATATGAATAAGCATAACTAAATTAGCTTGGTTAAGAAACTCCCACTAGGGAGCACCAGTATTCCAATACAGGATATATGGGATATATACATTACTTGTTTAGAATCTGATCCTCTTCACTTGCAGTACTTGATGTGTCATGGATCTGATATGTTTATACACTTCAAGAGGTAATTTCCCATAAACAAGTGAGAGAAGCTGTAACTGAAAAAGCACAAGCTCTCGTTCAGCTGACAAGTAACAAGGCAGCAGGAAGTGAAGTGCAAGATACAGTCAATTCTATCAATAAACGTTATGAACAACCTTCTAGTCACAATAACTCAACTCGAGGAAGCTTTAGATGCCGTCCAGCAGTTCCATGATCTGCATCAAGACTACCAGAAACAAGTTTGGGACAGACTTTCTGGGTATTCTGGTGAGGATAATATTTATTTAACTTTTATTTTCAAAACAAACTATACATTTTCATGTTATTCTAAAAGAATATGCGTATTGAAGTTGTTCTCACAAAAAGATTTTTGAAAAATTTTTACAAATCTTCATCAAAACTCCATTTAATAAACACCAAAAATGACCAGGTAAAAAAAATTATGTTTATATAATCTGGTTTTTTTAAACAAAGCTTGAGCAATCACTAAAGAAGAATAAGGTTGGGTTCATTAACCAGCAAAATCAGATCATTTAGAGTTTTTTTTTTTTGAGAGTTTATTTTATTGTAAATGAATTTGTTTATTTTATTGAAGCAAAATTTTTAAAAAATTGCTCTACCAGCTCCAATTTTAGAGTTTTTGTAACAAAACTCAGTATATATTATTGAAAGAAAATAAAATGATTATTCACTATTCACCATTAGAAGTGGGTGTTTACCTGTGGTCCAACACATTTATGTAACTGCTATCAGAAATTAGTGTTTTGTCAGTTTTATCATTATATTCTATCAAGCAACAAAATCAGATCAACCTCCTTAGTACGTGCTGTTCAGCAAATTCAGAAGAAACTAAGCTATTGAGATAGTTCTCATGAAAAATGTTTTGAAAAAAAAAATTACATATCTCCATATCTACCTGGTAGGCACTGAAAATGACCAGAATAAAAATGTATATATACACTGCTCAAAAAAATTAGGGGATATTGTAGAAAAACCTATTAAGACTATGTGTTTAGGAACAGTATTAGATGCAATCACTTTCTATTACTCCAAAAGAATGTAAACAAGAGTTTGAAGTCATTACGTAATCTCTGTACCACACCAGATATCAAAGAGATCCTGATTAGGAATATGGCAAACAAACAAAGCAACATTAACATGCGTGAAAATGTTTCTTTAGTATGGTGTATGGTCTCCTCGAACGGCCAGCACTGCCTCACACCTGTGTGGCATTGATGCAATGAGGTTAGCAATGAGTTCTTGGGGGATACGTGGCCACTCTTCCATAAGAGCAATGTGCAGCTCTGGAACAGTTGTGGGAGGTGCTGGTCTGCCTGCAATACGCCTGCCTAATGCATCCCACACATGCTCAATCAGATTTAAGTCCGGGGAGGAAACTGGCCATTGCATACGCTCGATACCCTCCACTTCCAGCATGTTGTCCACCAAGCCAGCTCTGTGGCGTCGTGCATTATCGTCCATAAAAAGAAAAGAATCGCCTATGGCACCAGCATAAGGCATGACAAAAGGTCGAAGAATCTCATCTCTACACCTTACCGCAGTCAAAGTACCACCTTGGATGATTTGTAGAGGTCCGTACGTCCACCACTACTGACTCCTGCCCACACCATCAATCCACCGCCACCATATGGGGATCTTTCACGTACAAAAGCTGGATTGTTTCGTGTCCCTTTTTCTCTCCAGATGAATACACGCCGACTATCACATTCCATGTTGAATCGCGACTCATCAGAAAAAAAGAACTGATCTCCATTCAGCATGCCTCCACCCACGATGTTCCTCCGCCCAGTTTCTGTGATCTCTACGGTGTTGTGGAGTTAACCTGGTACACACCATGGGCCTACGGGCATAGAGACCACTTCCATGCAGTCGATTAGGGACAGTTTGAGTTGACACCCTGCATCCTGTTGCTGTTTGAAGTGTATTTCGCAGTTGAGTTGCATTCTGCTGTCTATTCCGACGGGCTGTTAACAAGAGGTAACGGTCATCCCTTGCTGTTGTTGCCCTTGGTCGACCTTGTCCGGCTCTTCTGTGAACAGTATGTTCTTTGAAAATGATTCCAAAGTCTGGAAATCACGCTTTGTGACACCCCAATGGCTTGTGCCACCTCTTGTTGTATCTGTCCAGCTTCCATCCTTCCTATGACCCTCCAAGCCATTGGTTCAGGTAAATCACGTTGTCGAGGCATCACTGTCCCTAAGGCAAGTCATTCACTAACTGAAAACTGGACTGGATTTAAAAAACAGCAACAAAACATTCACCCCCACACCACCCTTTCACATCAACAGTACAGACACTGCCCTCTGGTGTGGTACAGAGGTTACGTAACAACTTCAAACTCTTGTTTACATTATCTTGGAGTAATAGAAAGTGATTGCATCTAATACTATTCCAAAAAACATAGTCTTAATAGGTTATTCTACAATATCCCCTAATTTTTTTGAGCAGTGTATGTATATGTACATATGGTACCAGTAATGCTCTAATGGCCACAATTTTTGTTTTATTCCAAACCAAACTTGGCATATAGCAGTCAATTAAAAGAAGTAAGGTCAAGTTCATTAATCAGCAAAATGAGGCCAATAGGAGTGGGGGGGGGGGTTTTAACTGGAAGTGAAAATTTAAAAATTGCTCTAGTGGCTATAATGATTTATTTTCTCAAAGAAACTTAGTATATTAATTAAATAAAATAAAACTTAGTTTTATTTGATTTTCATATTTATTAAGATATAATTCAGTGACAACTGTTTCGGTACACTGTACCTTCTTCAGACATGTTAACAAACTATGAATTGTGTTCCAACTGATCTATGCAACAATACAACAATATTTATTTAAATTTTTTAATTTAACAAAGGGGTTTCACTCAAATCAAGTTGAGAATTTAACAGTTTATTACTACTTTTAAATGTATTTATTTCTACAGCCTCCAAAAGGTCCAACTTCTTACCTTTATCACAAACATGTAAAATTTCAAAATTTGGATCAAAACAATGATTAAATTGGAATAAGTGGTTAGCATATTTTGAATATACACCTACAAACCTGTGAAGTATTACCTGTTGGATCCACCATAGAGAAATATTGGAGAGCAAGAACGCTAATGGCTTCGGTGCCAAGGCCCAGCATTTGAAAACAACAACAACATATTTTGAATATTCTAAATTTCTGTTTATATGCTCTCGTGTGTTCCCTTATCCGAGAGATGAAAGGTCTACCAGTTTTGTCCTATATAGTACATTGTCACATGTGCCACACTTCAATTTATATACACCTGATCATTTTTCTTTTTTTATTTGGTTTTATTCTTTTTTATTATATTTTGTAAAGTTTTATTAGTTTTAAATGCCACATTAATGTTCAACTTTTTAAAGTGTTTAGATATTTTATTTGAAAGTGGGCCTATGTATGACATTACGACATATTTCTATATGCTTTCTTTGGGTAAAGGAAAAACTTTGTTAATTGCTTTTTTGTAATGAATTTTCTTGATTAAATATTCTATAATTTTAGGGTCGTAGTTATTATTAACAGCCAATTGTTTAATAATATTCAATTCATTATTATATTCCAAGGGTGAAAGAGGGATATTTAAAAGTCTATGAATGTAACTATTAAAGGCTGCCATTCTTATGAGTATATGGGTGAAGAGAAGAACTATGGATAGTGGTATCAGTATGAGATGGTTTGTGAAAGATACCAAACTCAAACTTATTATCAATGTGTTTTATTGACAAATCCAAGAAATTTATACTATTATTTGTTTCTAATTCCATTGTGAAATTAATACTTTTGTGAATGTTATTAATAAAATTTAAAAAGGAATTGAATTGTCTTTTGGTTCCTGTGAAGCCTGCTATGACATCATCTACATAACGATACCAAAATAGAACATTTTTAGCTAATACATTCTTAACTATGGTTTGTTCTAAGTCATCCATAAAAATCTCTGCCAAAAGAGGGCTCAACGGATCAACGAAACTTAGTATATGCTTTTCATATTAGACTAGATAGTTATACTCGAAAAATCAACAAAATCAGACCTTTAGAAGAGAGGTTTACATAAAACCTGAAAATTAAAAATTGCTCTAGAAGCAGCCAAATTTGTTTTTTCTTGCATATATATGATATAATTAACAAAATAAATACATACATATTATATATATATATATATATATATATATTACATAAACCAACAAAATTGGACCATAAATTCAACTTGCTGATTAATTCATTTCCATTATATGATAATACGACGGCGATTTCAAAAGTTCTGCATAGGGCGCATGTGCGACCATTACAGTGGCCTGATTGAGTTAAAATTTGCATCAGTTGTTAATCAGACTTTAAGCTTGACGGCTGTATATGTGTGTCCTGGTTAGCTTGGTTGTGTCATGAATAATTCAGTTTTAAAATGGAAGAGGAAAACTGAGTCAGGTCGGATTACACGTAGTGACCAGCGATCCTACATCAAAATTGAATCTTATGTGGAAAGAATCCAATTGAAATTCACAATGCTCTGAGGGAGGTGTGCGGAAACAATGTAGTGGATCATAGCACAGTATCACAATGGTCTATTCATTTCTGTGAAGGTCGGATAAGTACTGAGGACAACCCAAGAAGTGGAAGGCCATCAACTGCAACAGATACACTTCTGGGATTATTGTTAATGACATCTTGAGAGAGAATTGACAAAAAAAATGTGAGGAAATTGCACATGAGGCCAGAATGTCTGTCACTTCAGTGTACAGAATCATTACTGAAAATTTAAGATGAGAAAAGTTTGTGGCAGATCACCTGAGTGAAGAGCACTAGATGAAAGTCTCAATGAGTGACCCGAAATGATGAGACAGCTGTCCTATCCGGAATACGGGACTTGTCATAAGGAACAACGGAGATTATATTGAAGGCCTGTAGAGGTATTTTGTTAAACATTTTAATTTGTTTGAATTTTATGTTGAAAGGTAGAAATCACCCTCGTATAATAACACAGTAACTTAACTGTTGGATAAATAATGCATCTACTGATTACAGTGAAATAAAACCTGCTCATCTGGCAAAGGTTGTCTTTCTGAAGGACAAACAAAACTGAAGTCATTGAGTGATCATGTGATGAACAAGACTGACAAAGCTGAGCTAAGAAGCACTTGCTAACCTCAAGTGAGTTTTGTATCTATCTTCTTCTTTGTCATTTTTCTTCATTCCTCAAGTACTCTGGTTGCTGGGTTGAGTCTTGGAAAAATGCATCCCATATTTCTCTTTCCTTGACTTCCTTTCCAATATATTCTTGTTTCAGTATCCTTGATAACTTTTTCCTCCCATCTATAGCTCTCTCTTCCATTATATTCTATATTCTTCTGCCTTCCAGTATACAATCATTACATCTTATTCTGCTATTTCTTTTTTTTCACCCAATTACTTTATTCAGTTTCAAGATTTCCCATATTTCTTTCTTCTGAGTTTTTGTTTTTTACCTAATATACGTCTTAAACATTTTTATCTCTACTCTCTTCTTCCTCTAGTTTTGTTGTCCCCATTCTGTAAGTCATCCCATGTATTCTCCTCTTCCTTCCCTGTATTCTACTTTAATCTTACTTTTTTGTAAGACCATTTTTCCATCTCCATAAAAATATATATATTTTTTTTTTCCATGGCCTTTACAGGCTAGAAAGTCCTTGGCCTACCAATCAGCTGCTGGTCTCACATCCATGTGTGTAATAATCACAGATGGGGACTATCATTGGCCAGTATAAGAGTGGCATGTGGTCAGCATGTCAGATCCTCCAGCCAATTACATCTGATTTTTTCAACGTGGAACCGCTACTTTGTATAGCCACCCAAATTTCTTCATGGGCCACCTGTCCCACACTGTGATTCCATCAGAAAAATGTCTTCCCCCATGAACCATTACAAGTCCCTTAGCTTCATGCCTTAAAAACTGCTCGGTCATAGCACAAGACATAAAATAAAGCTTATACACGTAAAACTTGTTTAATCCGGATCATGAATATGTGGAAATCTGTCCAATGTGAACACATTTAATTGGTCCAAGTGAAATAATAGTAATTTAACATGTATTTATTTTGCATAAAACAGAATCTGTCCAACATGGAAATGGAAGGATATTTCTACATAATTCATGAAAAAAAATTTATAAAGCAGAAAGGTATATATATATATTATTAACCCATCAGCAGTTTTTTTGTTTTTTTTTTTTTTACTGAAGGCAGGGGCCAATACGGGCTTTTATCAAATAGTAATTCAAACCAAATGGACAAATAAATATCAAAACAAAACCTAATTGTCACTGACACTAAAGTTCATTGTTAAAAGCTGTTGTAGTGTTGCACATGCCGATATGTACTTTGATAAATGCCTCCATCCCCACACTAGGTATATATTTGTGTTTCAGCTTGTTCCCGTGTCTCTTGTGCTTTGTTCACAGTTTATAATGTCATAAAAGGAAAGAAAAATAGTTAGTGTTGCCACTTAAAGTAAAATAAAAATGCTAGACCATTTATACGCGTGGCAGTTATTTATATCACGCTGTTTCAATGTTAATGAATCAAGAAATCCGAAGACAAAATAAGGAATTATATCGCAGAATTCACAGCTGAATATCAATCTTAATTGACAGACCTTTAAAAGCGGCAAAACAGGAAAAAAAAAAATACTAAGTTCTTTAAGTCCTTGCCTAAACCTGACAGTAAATAATTAATGAAAATTGTTCAAAAATCTCTCATTAATTTTTTTATTTTATTGTGTAACCTTGGAACAACCTTGGACCGTATCCCCTATATACACTTGCATATTCGCACTTTGTATATCCGCTGTGAATAAGAGCTGCACCTTGTTATGTGAAAAACACAGATACCTGTCTTGCTGCAAATAACAATTGCTCTGTAAATGTTTAATTTAGTTAAGTTCTTTCACGGTAGGGTGTTTCTGAATTTATGGAATAAAATTGGTTTGAAATACGTATGCATCATTCTCATTAAGTGAAAAAGTGAAAGTGATTGAAGATAAATCTCCAAACATTTCCGGACCAATCACTCCAAAGTCAAGCTCTAGCTCTTGTTAAATCCCTAACGGAATTTCAAATTTAATTTATCCCCTTAGGGAATAATGATCAAGGAATCTTCAGGTTGGCTGGATAGTTTTAAAAAGGACCCACAATATAAAGTGTGGAATGAAATTTGTGGGGAATCAAAGAATGTGGACGAAAGTGTAGTTAGTGAGCGAAAACTGAAAACTGCCATACTTGAATTTTAGGATACGCGCCTCTAAGACGGACATTTTTTACGCTGACGAAATGGACTGTTTTTTTCGCACGTTACCGTCGAAATCACTCATACATACTATACTATACTTCATACTTTTCAACGGCGCCAACTCAGAACTCACAATTAATCCAAGATACATAAAAAAGACATACGGTACTCTATAATCTAAGTTTATTATTAATAAGTTTTAGTTTTTTTATAATGTGGAATTTTGTCCAATGTGGAAAAAAATAAATAAAATTGGCCCCATGTGATCGTGCTTTGAACTCCATATAAATATTTAGACTTATATATCCTTAAATTATATCGAGTTCTCATGTTCCTGTAGTCTGAGCTGGGGGTCTCCCAGAGTTAGATTTGTTTTAAAAAGAACAAAGATAATGCACATGGATGAAAAAAATCTGTGGTTCCAAATGCCACCACTGCTTAGGTGGATAGAAAATGTGTAGGACTAAATTAGCATTTGAAGTACCCTTGAAAACTGTTGTTCAGTTTAGTCTGTCCAATACAAAAAGTGCATTTTGATGGATATGTTAGCTCTTTTATAATGAAATAATATTTTCTGGTGTTCATAGGTTTGATTATGAATGTGTTTTTGTGCTGCTCTGAAGTGTGTTGCATGGACTGTAAGAACGACTTCAACAGTGGTCGCATTGATCGCCTTCTCATTGGGTTTTTTCTTTCAGAATCAAAACATCTCTTATGAGTTTACGCTCCAAAATTTCCTCTAATGAAAAACAGGAGCGTATCAGTTGTTTTTCTAATCTTATAACAACTTATTATATGCTAATATATGATTCTGGTCATAATACTATAAACCTAGAAATTAATAGTATTTTTTGTGCTCTCTATCAAATGGAATTCAATGAGTTTTTATATTAATTTAACATTCTCAATGAAAGATACATTAAATTTGAATTTTTATCAATCCAGCCATACTGTTGATTTAATTATGAAAATACAGAGCCATATCAATGTATATTATTATCATTTACATCACTGTAATTGTTTTTCTCATCTAAAATGTTTGAGTCACAACCATTGCTGTATCGACTGTGATATCTTTTATATTAATTAGGATTTTGGTCGTGTATTTTCCCTCTTATGGTTGTTTTTGTTGAACATATGTTTCAAGCTGTTGCAGCCCAAGCTTCAGCAATTACAGACTGATTTCTCTCAAGTTTGTCGACCCTATTCTTGACTCCTGTCCCTCTGTCTGTGGTCAATATTTCAAAATTCATAATCTTTTTTGTTTTTGTTCTTGTGGGTAGATTTTTTTCCACATGGTGATGTTATTTTTTTTTCTGTTTAATATTTTGTGTTTACATCTATTTTGTGTTTTTCTGACCAACATGAGCAGCCACTTCAGATTTTTCTACTTCCCCCTTTTTTACATTCCTTTTGTGTTTCTTGGTTCTAATGGTTAAATTTCTTTTTTGTTTTTCCCAATGTGTCTTCAAGTCTGCACTTTTTATTTCATATATTCCTGATTTTTACCATCATCAATCTTTACATTTTTGTGGTTTTATTAGTTTCTTTAAACTATAATCATCTTGGTACTAACTAATATAATTTTTCAAAAATCTTTGAATGTATTGTGTGCCCAGGGTATATGTGAATTTTTTTATATTTTATCTTTTGGTTTTAATCTTGAAGAGTGCTTTCGTCCTAGTTTTGTTTTCTGTCTTCTCAATTTTTTTGTGTATCATTTTTCATCGAAACTATTTCTTTGCAACCTCAATAATGAATCATGTGTTTTTTCTGCAACTCTTAATTTTCCTGTTCGTGGTTAATTACCAATCTGTGTACTAGGCTGTTGACGGCTGCCTTTTGTATGAAATATGGTTGATGAAACCTGTTGATTGATTTAGAGTATCTGTATGTTTTCCTTTTACGCTGGAATGCTGAATTCTATTTCTTCTTTTTTCCTAACACAAGAATAAAAT
>JASPKZ010003574.1:0-15267 GCA_030220185.1 Diploptera punctata | reverse complement strand
GTCTTCTGGTTCAAGCTTGTGCGTTATCTGGATGTGATAAGAGCGTTTGTTCAGTTTAAAGCGCAAGGTACAGTGCTTTGGGACACATCCAACTCTCTGCTGGGTCTTCTGGTTGATGCACGGGGACTTCTTGAGATGGCAATCCTGTATGGTTTGCACGTCTTCTGGTGTTATAGCCAGCCTCCCTCTACATGCCTCATTAACAACAGATCCCGTCCATTTCATTTTCAGTACCAGAGCTCTAATAAGCTTGCCTGCTAGGACCTGGTTTTCTAAACTTTCTAGTGAATTCTTCTTGGACCTGCATTGTAACGTTAATCCTCATAATACGAGCGAAAACGACAGCTAATATTTCCACTATTGTTAGTATAGGTTTCTCCAATTACTATATAACAGAAATACATAAATTAAAGATATGAGGAAAAAGTCAAGATACTTTTGAAATACCCTGTATAAGAACGTAACTCGTGTGGCTGAGGAAACGAACGAACAACGAAAATAATACAATGGATGGAGCTAGGCATGACAAAATATCGGTCATAAAACATCGTTCATAAAGAGCGATGGTATCATCGATGTTATGGGTTTTAACATCGGTTGTTTTTAAAACATCAATGTTTATGAATGATACATCAATGTTTTAAAACATCGATATATCGTTTAGCATCCCTTAATATTTAACTTAATGTTTAAGTTAACACTTAATATTTAATTAATTTAGGTGTAGCAGCGTATCTCGGGTATTAGCTAGTTAATTTATAGAAGATATGCCAAGAAATTATTGTCTGTAAGTGTAATTTATTCGGAAAATATGGATTGACAACACAATGAATTCTGTTTTGACTATAAAACAGGTGCGTGACCTACGCAAGTGAGCACAACATGCTCTGTCACTCGTAATCCTGTTAGTTATGCAATTACTGTTCCATCTTACGTACAAAGTGCACTGCACAAACATTTAATTTCTTATTTCTACTACATTTTATTGCTTTCCTCTGAGATACTTATCTTTAGATACAAGATTTACATTCAATGGAATTGATATTCAGCCTCCATTCCACATGCAATATGTTACTTCATTCTAAAAGAGAAGTGGCCTTCGCAATAATTAACGACTATTCATAGAATATACGGATTTACTTTGCACTTTTCCTTATTCAATAATTTTCTTCGTTTACTGTTCTTCCACCTATACTTTTGTTGTTTTTTAATTTTGGTTTTCCTTTTTAAGCGGGGAATTCTATGGCACCATTTAAAATAAAATGAAAAAATTGAACAAAAACCAAGGGATAAAAAAACATGTATGGTTGCAGTATGTGAATAAATTGCCTGAGAGAAACATATATGTTTCATTTCCCCAAAAAAAATATATATGAAAAAATGCCTTAAAATGAAATGAGAAGATGAGCTTGAAACTAACCAGAAATCACCATATTACACAATATAAAACATTTTGTTTTGTCAGGTTGTCATTTCGACATTTCTGGTGTTCTCTACTGGACATTGGCATTATTTTAACCCACTTCTGAAGTTGGGGCGCCTAGAAGGTGGAGTTACATTACCCCGATGATATGATGGATGATAAATGATAATAAAGCGCCAAGAGAGTTCTTAACCTAAACTTTACCTAAATTCCAGACCATAGGCAACCATAGGAAAGATTCCCTTTAAGGAAAAATTCCTACGGTTTTAACAGTAGTCAAGAACGCTGACCACTAGCCCATGAGGCTGGTAGTTATTGTTCAGACAGTGCAGCCAACTTATCACAAAAACTCGCTAAGAAGCAAGTGAACGCTGAACTAATCTGTTGTACTAAGTCACCCATTTTCTCACTCTAACTTGCCCATCTAATACTCAATGACTTATTTTCTCACACTACCTTGCCCTTTTAACTGTAACTTGTCAATTTTTTCATCCTAACTTGCCCAGAAATGTAGGTGGACTCCTGGTAAGAATCCCCTGATATATGAGTAAACATGTTGGCAAATTGCTCTAGTGGGAACGTGTGTTATCACATTGTCCAACATGATTCTAGCAGCACTTGTACTTCGATAGAATATGCATAGGTGGCACGGCAGCAGACAATAGCCCTACTGGGCTGAACTGATAACTCGTTGTAGGGGAGGGAAATATAGAAAACAAAGAGATGGGGGAGCTAGCACAACTGCAGTGAAGAAATCGTATACATTAATCCAGAAACGTTGACCTTCAAGCCGCCACTTCCAGTCTTACTGTTATGCTCTTAATGTTTGGTGTGTTCTAAAAATGTATAGTAATCCTGTCTGAACACGCTCACCCGACCCCATGATTTCACTGCAATAACATTAATCCCTATTGTGGTTGTTCATCTCTTCGTATATCAGTAACCCAGACCCATAGGTCACGCACAAGTGGGGACACGGATGCTCCCCTAACTTCTTGACCAAAGTACTTTACTTACGCCTATGTTTCCTTGCAGAGTGACAGGCGGTCAGCACATCGTCTCAAAAAGTTATCTAATAGGCAACTAAGGTATTGCTTAGATGGGTAAGGCCGTTTAATTTTATCAGATGCATTAGTTTAGGTATGATATTCTTTTATGAACACACGAAATCTTGAGACTCGGGACCCACGGTTTAAAGTCCCTCCCGGAGGACTTATATCTTGGATTTATCAACCCTAAAGATTTATAGACAACGACCGGTTTTGAACCCGTAACTCTCGGGACTAGAGACAAGGAAACATAAGCACTGTACCACCGCAGCCGACATTTTCCCAACATACAATATATTAATTATAAACTACTTTAAATAATAAATTATTACGAACGTAATATTGAAATGAATGCCCTCAGAAGGCTATTTGTATACAGCATGGCCGCACGGACATAATCTTTTCATACATCCCTATTGTGAGCTAATGTTTGATAACCCCATGTACAATCTAAGGTCAGGCCTAATGTATTCTCCCGACCTAATTCTTGGCTTGTCTACTGGGGTTTTCTTCCTCTCATGTCCCATATGATTTTCCATGTCTGCCTTTCATTCTGCATTCGTGTCCATATCGAAGTCTTGATACTTAACTGTTCTATATATTTGTTTTCCGCTAAATGTCATGTGCTCACCGTTAAGTAGTCCTTTCCTATTCGCCCGCTTTTTCTAATTAAAAGAAAAAAATGTCTGAACCGGTATTTGAACTTAGATCTCCAGTTTTACAGGCAGAACATTAACCATTGTGTAATTCACGAGGCAATCCAGGAGGAGATAACATTTTCTCTATTTGAAATTAACTTACATCCTTAGTAGGAAAGTTCTATTCACGTTACAACAAGTTTGCTTCTACTAACTGGGGAACTGACAACCGTTGCATGCCGAAACCTACCTTCAAAATTCCTTCAAGAGAATCATTGTGATGTACAAAGGACGTGCCAAAAAAATCTCCCTCTTTAACTATAAGGCACTAAAATCCAGGACCAAATCTCTCCTTTAAACTGTAGAGAATCAATACAACTGAACTGGTAGATTGGATAACTATCACTACCTGCCATTGGCGCCGCGTCCCGCCTTACTTCACTCCGATCGTATCCATTGTTCCGTACAGTGGGTTGACATTGCTGGATTCTGATTTCTATTTCTGTGCCTTACATTTTAAAAACGTTTGAGGACACGATGTTTGTACATCACAACGCTTCTCTTGAAGAAATTTCAAGGTAGATTTCGGCATGCAATGGTTGGCAGTTCCCTTGTATGAACACATTATGAATTGTATTACTCTGTGCCATATCAGCTAATTGCAAATTTAATACTGAATTCAATTTACGCAGGTAATCAGTAATTAATTAATCTGCCCAATTAGTACATAATAAATGAATAATGATTGACTTGCAAATTCGACTAAGACGTCACAATACTACTAGAGTCAACATTAATAAAATTCTGTTGAGGTATTGGTCATGAAATTAAAATTATAATATAAAAATATAAAATTGTTAACTGATAGGTCCACACCTCCCTCAACTTTATACACTATTAATTGGGGCGGTGTTATGCATCAACCGGCTATGCGCCATTTAAAAACGGTAAGGTTGATGTCATTGTTGCACTGGGTTTTGAATAAGTAAGTGTAAGCACACTTTTAACACCAAATCTTTAAATATAACCTTATTATTAAAGCAAAATATAAACGTGATCAGTCCTATCAGAGATTATGTTTTGCAACAAACGGCTGTGAACTCAGATCTTCATAAATGCTAACTCTAAATTGTGCATCACGCAGTTAAGGTCCAAATGTTTCCGCCGCTTAAATTGTTCATGCATAACTGTCAAAAGAAAATGACTTGCAATATCCAGCATTTTTAGTTTGGCGCTACATAAATAGTAAAGATTGACGACTCAAACTTTAAAACACGTTTTTTTCTCTAAACTTAGATAATGACCACATGCCCGACCAATTCTCTGCAGGCCTTACGGGACTAGTCCCATCATCAGCAGCAGGAGCAGGACATACAATTGTCCCTGAATTCAGGACTAGTCCCATCTCATCAACAAGGAGCAGGACACAGAATGCAGGGGATTAGTCCTATCATGAGCATAACGAAACGAGATAGGTCAGTAATAACAATACCTATCTCCTGCTTATTCTGCTAATGATGGACTAGTCCCGAAAGGCCTACAAGTTATTAATAGTCATACAGTTTCGAACGGACCAATTAGGCAACAATTTTATAATTTTATATTAGAAGGAATTTCGGGTAATTGGACCTCTGTTATGAATGAAAGTAAATGCGCACAAATGTCCAAATTGTTAGTAAATTAGTCTAAGCAAAACTTGTTAACGATAATGTCTTTCCGCAACACTTTTCGCACGTGATATCGTTCACATGGATTGTTTACACAGTTCGCACTATGCATTCTTGTGTTTGGCTCGTGGAATCGCTTTAAGCTGCAAACCTTGTGGGTGAAAGCCATGGATTGCATACCGTGTTAGATGTGCCTCATCTCCGTAGTTGGTCGTGTCCACTCTCTCGTACACATAGCCCCTTGTTGGTAGAATTCGCTGCAGATGTCATTCCTCTTCTCCTGTAGTCCTTGCATTGTTTGTCTCATATGCCGCAGCGTGTTCAGTAGGAAGAGCTACCGTCTAAAGTCTGTTCAACTGAAGAAGGGTTTCTTTCATTAAGACGTAAGCGTCTTCTTGAAGGTGCTGTTTTTCCAACTCCAGAACTCATTTCATGAAGCGTGCTTTTAACTTTTCTATTGTGTCAAAGTCTCTGTTTGTGAGTTTTGTCCCATATTATGTTACTTCCATATGGTTGTTTATGGGAGTTAATGACTGTCTTGAAGAGCGTCATAGCTGTTTTCTGTTGATAATTGGTGGAGATTTTTGATGCTGTATATCGCTCTTTATTGCAGCTGAAACCTTCTGTTGCAGATGTATCTATGTAGGAATTTAATGGTTGTTTTGTAGGGTGATGCCTAGGTAGGTGAATTGCGAGACAACGTCCTATGGCTCACCAAGGAGCATTAGCCTGTCATTTTCAGTAGGTTTCCTCCTTTTCTGACGGTCATCTGTTTAGTTTTCTGATGGTGATGTTTTATTTGCAGGCAGTTTTCATGTTGCCCATTTTACGAGTCTATTAATGTGCATTGTAGTTCATCTTTGTTTGAATGATCCCAATACCATGTCATCAGCGTAACATTATGAATCAGATGTCGCACTATCTTTGGTGATCTCCAAAATATCAGCTGTCATGAGTTGAAGAGCAGTGGCTGATGTGGGTTCCCTTGCAGTACCCACTTTGTCTGCTTTATTTTCTTTGATAGTGCGACCCCTCGTCGTACAGTTGAACATAGTTGTGATCCAGGATGCTTGTCACAAGCGTGTTAAAGGGCTCGAATCCTCTAATTATCCGCCTGAGTTTTTGAAAGTACTACTTCTCTGTTGATGAGGTCCGAACGCTTTCTTGTAATCAATGAACACTGCGCAAATACTTCTTTCCCTTATGTCTTAAATGTGTCTTCAAATCGAATCCTATGAGGTAGTTCACTTCACCCGCTTGTAATGTGCCTCTGCCCTTTCGCAAGCCAAATTGGCATTCCGGATGTGTCTATCCGCTATGTTCGTATCCTGGTTGTTAAGAGTTTTTGAGAAAATTTTGAACGCATGAGTTTTCAAGACAATGCCGCGGTACGAGTCTGGGTTGTTGGTGTCTCCTTTCCCTTTATGCATGATCTTTGTATTACTGATGTTGCTCCAGGCCTTCTGGGATTTGTTCCTATGTTTATATACATTTGGTTGTATACAGTTGTGCCATACGTCTTCCATTAGGTGCAAGGAGTCTTTTAGATATTCAGCATAGATGCCGTCGGACCCGCTGCTTTCTTGTTCTTAACCGATATTATGGCGTGGTTTAATCTCTCTCTTTAGTTAATGTGGCTCTGGGTGTCAGTATTTTCTGGTACGTGGTTTTCCTTGTGACATGGTTCCTTTGGTGGTGGTTTAAAAAGACATTGGAAGTGATTTTCCCAATCGTCCCTAGATAATTCACTCGCGGCCATTGGTCTTGATTTTCTGAGAACTATGTAAGGATCTTTTCCTTGCTCTTCGTTATTCGCCATTTGCCTCTTCTGCAATATGGTTGGTCCTAGTTTCTTTTATAGCTTCTTGTATTCCTTTTCTATGCTTCGCATACCTATTTAGGTCGTCATTGTTTTTTGTGTTTCTTGCTCGATGTAGTGGCTGTGGCTCGTTTCTCTTCTTTCCGTTATGTCATAAACAGTCTTTGTTGACCAAGGCTGTGATTTCCTTTTCTTTTTTTCGCTACTCTGCATGCTGTAAGATTTCTGTGATTTGTGCGACACTCTTGTCTATCTCTTCCTATATCTATTAATTTATTTACTTCTTCTATTTTTTCTTTGTTGGCGTTCTAGTTTTTTCCGAGTCTACTCGTCCTTGAACGTTTGGTGTAGCATTGATATGGGAGTTGTTGGAATTTGATGCAGTAATAGCTGTTGTTTACTATTGGTATAATGTTTTCTTATCGGAGCCATTGCTGATGTCCATAATCTTTTCTTGGGTTTAGTTTATGGTCATGTTTCTACCTTTGTTAGTACAAGATCGATGGAGCTTGGAACCATTAGGTGCTATATATGTTTTTCATTGCGGGCTTTGTTTACTAATGTGAGACCTTTATCTGTTAATGTTTCCATATGAGATTGGTTTTGCTATTTGGTTTATCTATTCTACAGTTCATATTCACCAGCAAAGATTATTCGTTCCTCGTTTTTGTATGCCGTGAATGCTTCTTCTATTTTCTCGACTGCGTTCAGTTGTTTGTAATCTGAGGGTTGGCATGTATTCCCCTATGATTGTGATATTGGGGTTTTTTACTATCATCATATTTTCCTCTTTGATTACTTTCTTTATTATTCCTAGGTTGGTTTCATAAATATAGAACCCCGCCCGCTGGTCTTCCTCCTCCTGTAGGTTTGGCTAAGTGTGAACTCCATAGTAATCTTGTAAAATGGTAATTTTTCGGTTAGAAATGTTCGGTGCTTATTATAGCGTCATAGTTTGTTATTGTTTCCAGAGGTATATATGTTATTGCATTGTCTTAGACCTTCTATGTTCCACAGAAGAAATTTACGTGTTTATTCAAGGTCACACTCCTTCATCTCGGTAGGTGTTGTCGAAATCGAAATCTCCTTACCCTTATTCCCATGGGCCAGAAATCAGGCTGTTCTGTCTCCTTCAGTTGGTGGAGTTGGACCTCTGTTATGAATTAGTTATTTTTTCTTCTTTTACAGTAATTAAGGGATTTGAATTTTGTTTATTCACAGTGATTATCATTAGTGTTATAAATATGAAATAGCATTGTTATTTTATTCAAATATGGAAACATCTTCATAATTTATAAACTTTTTTACATTATAAGAAAGATCCACTTTAACCTCCATATTGCTGCAAAAATGGACCCCAGAATCCATCCTAAGCTATTACACTATTTTAAGTTTATTTATTCTATTAATTTATACAGACAGGCACAAATTAATCTGAAAGTATTTTATGGTTGATCGTAATTAAAAAGCTTTTATATTTATTTAACGTTTTGAAAAATTATCGTTGATTATAACATTCACACGCCATTCATCTTCAGACAGCGATGGTCTTTGGTTTTAGGTAAAATCACAAGGATATTAAATAAAATTAATTAAGTGTATGGTTTCTACATATAGCACCCTTATTGATAAAATATACGTATTCGTGTAAAGTGGACCCAGGTCAATTTTAACCGCCTCGTGGAGAGTCTACATTAACCGAATTCCTTTGTTATCTTTAATTATTTTATATAGCCACCATATCACATAATATCAAACCAAATCCGTCAGTATATTAAAACAACATATACACAATATAATATATTTAGGAGTTTTTTCAACATTTGTAATATTAAATAGCAGAAATCAAGAATTAATTCTTATCTTGAAAAACTTTTAAAACGGTCGTTTTCATAAATATCACAAATAAATCCTTCTTTGAAAAATAACTGGCTTGAACATGTCAAAGTTAATGAGGGAAGAATAAAAATATGTTCTGTTCTAGGGCAGCACCAATTAAAAAATATAACAGGGTCCACTCAAACAGAAGGGTCCACATTACCCGATCTTGCTCTATTATTTCAATGATATTAGTACATGATAATAAAACACAAGAGAGACCCAATTGAAATTTTATAAAACATTGGCAGTACCGGTACTGATCTGTGGATCAGAAGCCTGGATACATAAAAAACAGATCTAAGTAGGATAACGGCGGCAGAATGAAATTTTTGAGATCTGTTAAAGGGTGCACTAAGGAAGACAGAAGCAAGAACACAGAAATAAGACAGGAAGTTGAAATATTTGCAATAACTGATAAAATAGATACATGTAGACAAAAATGGAAGCAACACATAGACAGAATGAATGAAGATAGATATCCAAAACAAATAACAAAATACAAAACTAAAGGCACCCGAGATGTGGGCAGACCTAGAAAGAGATGGGCTGAAGTCGGAACGGGTCAACAGACCTAATCCATGAATGCAGATGATGATGATGAGCACATGATAAAGGTAGAGTGTACTTGGTAGGTGTGTTATTGAAGTGCAACAAAAGTAATAATCTAGTTTTACAGACTACAGTACAAGTTCACAATCATGGTGTTCACATTCACCGTATCAAATGCAAGGGCCACACAAGGTGCATGGGAAACTGCGCGCTCGTGTAGCGTCTGTCAGTAGCTCCAAACACGCACAAGATACATCACAATGGAAATAGCCAAACTTGCATTTTGCATGAGGTTTTTAAAACAAACATGTATATACAGTAAAACTTACTCAAAGCGGAATCGCATGGGGCCATTTTTCTTTTCCACATTAGACCAAATTCCACATCATAAAAAACTAAAACTTATTAATAATCTAAGATTATAGAGTGCCGTATGTCTTTTTAACGTGCCTTCGATTAATTGTAATTTCGCTGCCTTTGAAAAGTGAAGTAAAGTATGTACGAGCGACTTCAACGGTAACGAGCGAAAGAACAGTCCCGTTTCGTCAGCATTAAAAATGTCTCTTAGGCGAGTATCCTGAAATTGAAGTATGCAGTTTCGGTTTCCGCTTACTAACTACACTTTCGTCCACATCCTTTGATTCCCCGCAAATTTCATTCCACACTACATTATGTCGTATTTTAGAACTTTCCAGCCAACCTGAAGATTCCTTGAAATCGTTATTCCCTAGGGATTTAGCAAGAGTTAGAGTTTGAATTTTGGAGAATCGGTCCGGAAATTTGGAGATTTATCATCAATCACTTTCACTTTTTTTCGTTTTATGAGAATGATATATACGTTTTAAACCATCTTTTTTTTCATAAATTCAGAACGATATCTCTGAAAGATCCGTCTCAGAACTTAAAACTAATTTTAAGATTTTACAGTGCAATGGTTATCTGTATTCGTATAAACGGCGTGCAATGAGGCCGAAATAAATTTCAGGTACACTTAGAATCTCTACCTCACCCGGCGGCAGAAATCATTTCTTATTGTTTTTGGCATAACGGGAATTCAATGAAGTCGAAACTAATTTATTTTCTCTGTCTTCCCGCTTTAAATTTTTTTCATGAATTGTGTAGAAATATAATTTCGTTTCCCGCGTTGAACAGATTCCGCTTTATGCAAAATAAATACACGTAAAATTACTATTATTTCGCTGGGACCAATACATTTCCGCATTATTCACGTTTCGGATTAAACAAGTTTTACTGTATATTATTTTAAATATAATATATAATATATAAATATAATATATTATATTATATATTATTTTAAATATTTTAATATATTATATTATTTTTAAATTCTGATTACTGCAATTTACAAAGTAAGTTCAAATAATAAATAATGAACTTAGATTTAGATTTATTTAGATTTATTTATTTAGCCTGAGTGGAGTTAAGGCCATGTGGCCTTCTCTTCCACTCACCAGGACAAACATATAATACATCAGAATATAACAATCACAATGAAGTCTAATATTAAATACTAAATAAAAATTTGATCAAAAATATAATATCTATTATAATTATTAAGATCTATAATGCAAACCAATTAATGTTAGTTAAAATTAAGACTAAAACTAATAGTAAAATGTATACCAAGCAAGACATATTAAATTGTCCCTGTCTAATGTATATATAAAACAAAGAAAACAATGAGATATAGAAAACTAGTTTTACGTTTTGTACAATATTTAAAAAAAACAAAAAAAAAAAATATTTGTTAATCTTAATATATTTTTCATAGTAATTAAATGTATTAATTGTTAAAAGAATATTATCAGACCTCTATAGGAAACACTCTCCTTGACTACTAAAGATAATGAGTTTGTAAGCATGTTAATATTTGCAAACAAGTTCCTGTAAGCAGTGGTTGACATAACTAACTCATTGGCTTTGTAAAACCAGCAGGTTCATGATCGCATGAACATGAGCATTCCATACATCTCTTTATTGAGCTAATGTTTACCAATCAGCCTCTGTATGATGTATTTCCTTTAAATCATGGTTAATGTTATTCTCCCACCTCATTTCTGATCTACCTTCCGGGTGCTTTCCTTCTGGTTTCCTACAAGGATGTTTCCATGGCCCCTCTTCATCATTCCCCATGTGTGCCACGTGTTCCCCCCAACCACCATATAGTAGACTTAACTCTTCTTATTATATCTTGTTTATCATAAGTAATGCCACGAGTGATTTTCCAAATTATCGATAATTCACGACTCACGAAGTGAGGAGTGAATTTATCTAGAGAATTTGGAAATCAAGAGTGGCATTTGTTAGGACTATTGTAAACGAATAAAATTAAGCTGTTTACTCACAAATCATTATTTAACTATAGTTATTTTAAAAATATTTATATATTTAATGTAAACGGCGATGTTTTGAAAACAAATGAGAAACGATAGGTACGCTTCTACCTGCTTCTTTTGTTTATCACTGCACCAGATCATACTATTTATTGCCAAAGTAACGCAATATTGTAAGAATGCTCTCTTTGGAAAAAATAAACACATCAATCTGTATATTAATTCATTTTTGATGTCGTATGATGTAAATATGACAATTATATTTTTCTCGATTATTACCACCTGGAAAAAAATACATTTAAGAAAGTGCAAAACAGTGGTTTCTTTTTTGGTGGTATAATCAATTGCTACAAATGTTGACATGTAAGCACTATTATATACAATCTGGTAGCCGTATTTGTTATAGCTCAGTCACTGCAAAATAACGGTCAGACCTGTTCAGAATATTAAAAAGGAGGAGCTTTGTGTTTAATATATGATAATCCTAACACTGATAAATATTTCGTGAAACACGACTCTGATTGGTTGTAAAACAGAAATCATTGAAACGTGATTGGTCATTGACTCCCATTTGGGGCATGAGTTAAATAGTCATAAAGAGCATGTAGCTCACTGTTAACTTGTCTTCTCCATTCGCCTGTTTTGTTCATCTCTCTTTGGTCCAAACATTTTCCTAACAATTTAATTCTTAATACCGCACTCTTAATATTTTCTCCTCCCTCAAAGCAAGAATGCATGTTTGAAATCAATATAATATAAATGGGAAAATAACAGTTTTATATATTTTCAGTTTAATGTTTTTACAGAAGCTGGGATCACAAAAGTAACTTAATCCTTAATAACATACGTTTCCAGAATCCAGCCTATGTATAATATATATTCGTTCTATTCACTGATTGCAATTATTGTTTTGTTTTCTTTAATTCAGCAACTTCTTCAAAATTTCCCTCATTTGTCATTAATTATACATTTCCATTTTATGATACACTAGCTAATTCACGGCGTGCTCTGCCGCGTCTAAATAAATTCTGTGTATGTATATACGTATATATATATATATATATATATATATATATATATACAGGGTGTATCAAAAAGAATGGCGCAAACTTACATGGTTGAAAGTACACGATAATAGAAGCAACAATGTCCCAGTAAACATGGTCCGCAAACGAGCAATTTGCGAGATAATTACGAATCTATGGTTACAAACCAACACTGACGTCATTGTTTATAACATCGTCGATAGTTAGTGGATAGGTCGAGGCGGATCTGTACCTTGTTCTCCAAGATCACCTGATCTAAATCCTTTGGATTTTTGTGTCTGGGATCACCTCCAAAGCGAAGTGTACAGCACACCCGTTAACACGGTTGAATTGGAGCAGAGAGTTGTACACGCATGTCAGAATTCAGAAATGATCCAGGGGTTTTCGAAAGAATTCTACATTCATTGCAGAGACGAGCACAGTATTGCATCTAGATGCAAGGAAGACACTTCGAACACCTTTAACAGGTAACCTATAAGTGAAGTGAACTGTGAAATGTGAACAAAATGAGATGAAAAATTAATAGTAAAGTCTAAATTCAAATTAATTTTGAAGTCAGTGGCGGCTTGTAATCATACATTCGTAATTGTCACGCAAACGACTCGTTTGCGGACCCATGTTTACAGGGACATTGTTGCTTCTATTATCGTTTACTTTCAACCATGTAAGTTTGCGCCATCCTTTTTTATACACCCGGTATATATATATATATATATATATATATATATATATATTTTTCAGTCGAATAATTAAAAGAAAATTTGATGTTGAATAAATTACAGGGCACACATTGCGACGAACCAAATATGACGGTTGCTGGAGACAATTTTCAATTTCGGGTAAACCCCCACTTCTTATGGTTGTATGTCGCTGAGTTTTGGAAAATAGCTACCTCGGTAAATTTTAATAGCATATACTGAGTTTCGTTGTGAATCATCAATTTGTGCGATCGCTAGAATGATTTTTTAAAATTTCGTTCCAGGTGTACTTCTATGCCTTATAGTTTTAGAGCATTCCAGATATGGACTAAACACTCGCCGTAACTGAAAACCTGTGTGTACAAATTTTCATAAAGATCTGTTGTGCGGTTTAGAAGTTTATATATCACAAACATACGCAGGTTGAAATGTTATAGGGCCTATATAAAGATTTATATGTGTGACCATATATTTAGTTTCATTGAAGTTTATTTCCGTCCCGCGCCGTAAGCGAGTGGTTTAGGCAAGAAGCGTTAGCGCAGAACTACGGGACTTGCGCTGGTTAGGGTCTCTATGGGGGAAGAAATTTTCTTATGGATTTCGACCAGTAAGGGACCGGTGCCACCCAGCATCGTGAGGCATTTAGGTAGCTGAAATAAGTAGCGGCTCCTAGTTGAGAAGACCAGCTATAACGACTGGGGGACCCGACATGCTGACCACATGTCACCCCTACACTGGCTAGATGATCGTCTACCTCTGTGATTAACACATATGGATGTGAGGCCAGCAGCCGAGTGGTAGGCCAAGGGCCTTCTAGGCCTGTCGAGCTTGGAGTATATTTTCAGTCCCGGTTGCTGATATAATGAATCCCTGATATTTAAATCCAATGCATTCCCTGATATTCAGAATATAGAATTCTAAGTTTTCTTGTCCTTCTTCTATTGTGATATTGTGTTTTCACCACGTTATGTTGTTAAATTTGTTATGAAAAGCTGTTCCCTTTAAAATGGAGTCTCCAGTGATGAGGCTGATTGGAAGTCAGCTTGATGTACTGTTTGTTCCAAAAACCGGATTAAAGATAATGAACCATAACTGGGAATTAGGTATGTTGTTCATTACCGTAATTATATTGTTGTTCGTGAAACCTTGAAAGGGAAAGTTGTGTGGAGAGAGAACCGTGAAAAATCGAATCTTGTTATGTGGACCCGGATCGTGCATCGTCTGCACTGCTGTTAGTCTACGCTCTGGAATGCAAGCTTCAACACACAAATTCACTTGCAACATTCTACTTTCCTTAAATTTTAAAACTTTACTGGATTTATCGTACCAGTTATTTTAATTTATTTAAATGTGTCGGACCAGCGTGAAAACAACTTCAAGTAAAAAATGAAATATATTACTCTGTGTTGTGTAATTCGACATAAATTCATTAATATTTATTTATTTAACAGGTTTTACATGTACACAACATCTTCCAGTGCCCAATATTAAGTTTTGATTCTCTTCCTCCATTCATCTCTGTCTTTCCAGTCAACATCTTACAGTCCCTTGTTCTTCATCAAATTCATAATTCCCTCTATCTAGGTCTGTGTAGTCTCCCTCTTATTTTCCTCCGATTTGGAATCCACTCCAAACTCCTATCTGGCAATCTATCTTCATTCATCCTCTTCACGTGTCCAAACCATTATGATTGTTTATTTCCCACATATTGTATAACTGTTCGTTACAGTTCATTTTTCTACTTATATTACCGGTATCACTCTAACCCCTTTGAATAAAGTTACATATTGTAGACAGCTACTAACACAAATATATAGCCGAATACAATTGTTTCACCGAAAATAATATTTATAAACTAATCCATAAGTTCAGATTAAAGAAAAGATCAATGATTCTACGAACTTCAATTCATCCGGTAATGAAGTCTTCTTAGTCACAGCCCCTTGTGTGGCTCAAGTCTAGTATTTGTCGATCACGATTTCCCATGCAACATTCTTATGCCATTGCTGCACTACACACTTTTATAATTTGTAATAATGATTCGTACTATTTTAAACATTTGGAACGATTCTTTAAAAAATTATTACGAATTTTAAACATTTGTATACTTACGTGAATATTGTGAATGAAGATCAACAAAATC
>JASPKZ010003573.1:0-86175 GCA_030220185.1 Diploptera punctata | reverse complement strand
GCAGATACTTGCAAAATTCATCATTATTTGTTTCATACAGATATATATCCAAACAACACTTGTTACCAACTTTTACATATATGCAAAATTAAAATAACATCACACTTTCACAATGCCTTGAAATCATTCAAACTCTCCACAATCTTCCATTTTCACAAATTCCCGCTTTTTATACTCACATTCCAAAAACTATCTGAATAACAAAAAAGTCTAATTTTTGACAGACATCAATTTTATATTTTATTTAATTTTTGTTAATATTATTGTCATTTGTTATTGTCTTAAAGGATTGTTGTAAAATTCTGTGAATTTTAAATTCTTATTAACAACAACTTAATGTGAAAAGTATTTTCTTGCTGGCTTACAGCAATGTAAATTAAATTTAACTTATTGGCTTTTATGAGTAGGTCTGTAGGCAGTCTTTTATGAATAAAGGAATAAATATTTTTGAATAGTAAAATATTTTATTACAAACAGTGAATTCATTGTGGCCTTTCCAATCAGATTAGGTTGCCATATTTTGAAAAGCAAAACTTTTAGAAATAGCAGCAGGGCTTGAGATGGGATGAGATGCAGTATGGGATGGCATTCTGGTTCTTTTTTAAATGCCTTGAAAGTCCTCCTTAATTGTGCGCAAGAGAGGGACATCCCGGATTTATTTTTAAATGCAATTTTGATTTTAAAACATGTTCAAATGTTCTACTGACAAAATAAAATTGTGATAAGATGATCATTTACTGAAATTCCACTAGAATATTACAAATATATATTGTATACTGAAACTTTTATGTTGCAATTACCATTAGGTTGAACTTTAATATGTTGCAAATGGCTCATTCTTTTCTCAGCCCCAATCCTGAGTGGCACGACAGCCGTTTTAATAATATCAGATAAAATGTTTACAAGTAATATCCACAAAATGTTTCTATTGTTCATGTCACTATACATTTTTCAACAATTTAGTAGAAAAGCAAAATATATCATACTGCAAAAATTACAAATTGTTAAAGTAAGAATGATTACCAGGATTAGGATTCTTAGGATTTCCTTGTGAAGTATCTAGAATAATTGAACACAATCATATGTTTCATGCATCCTGCAGTAAAATACATGGATCTTGTAGAATCTAAAAAAAGGCTAATGATCCATAAAAACCTAAAAAGGGCCAAATGAAGCATAACAATGAAGAAATACTAACAGTTATATGGAAGGTTGTTTCTGATCTCTGATAACAAATTATTTTAAGTTTTACCTTAAGAAATAAGAATAGATAATAAAGTGTGCTTAAATAATAATCTATTTGCTGACGATGTAATCATAATACAGAAAAATGAAGACGACTTACAGAAATCTATGCATGCATTAAATGAAATATGTAAATTATATGATCTAAAGATTTCTGTAAGGAAAACGAAGACCATGGCTTTTAGAGGATGAGATCCAAAATTATTTTAGAAAATCAAAGTATAGAACAGGTGTCTAGTTTCAAATATTTGGGCTGTGATGTTGGCTACAATGTGGAAAGAGATATTGACTCCAAAATAAATAAATTTCAGACGGTGTGTGGAACAATACAGAGAACATTCAAAAATAAAATTAGAAAAGAAACAAAGATAAAAATGTATAATGTTATGGCGGTTCCTACAATATTGTATGGATGTGAAACTTGGGCACCAATGAAAAAACAGAAAGATAGAATACAGACGGTGGAGATGAGGTTCCTAAGACAAGTTAAAGGATGTACAAGACTTGATAGAATAAGAAATGAGGATATAAGAGAAGAATTGAAAGTACAGCCTTTATTGGATAAGGTCACGAATTACAGATAGAAATGGATTGATCATATGGATGGAATGAGTAAGGAGAGATATCCATTGTTACCAAGAAATTGTCAAGCATGAGGAAGACGTGATGTTGGAAGACCTAGAAGACGTTGGGCTGATGCATTATGAAGTCGGAACGGACAATTGCCTAATCCCTGGAGTGATGATGATGATGATGACCTTAAGAAAAGCCATGTCTCCACCATCGATTATGCTCTATTTGATTGGCCCTTCATCCGAGCTATGGCTCGTCATTGGAGTTTCCACTGCAGAAGACTCTTACACAGCACAGCCATGTCTAGAAGTTCCCACTCCTCTTTACATGCTTTCCAGAGACCGTCTATTGTTCAAGGATGCCTGTTTCCCAGTGCCCTTTTGAAGAATCCAAAGGCACAAAAGTCTCCATTGGTGATGCATCAGGAGACTTCACTGGGATGTTGCTGAATGGAATAGCATGTATTCCAGTTTCCTGCTCCATTCTCTCCAAGAACGCCAGGGTTGAACCCGAAGTGTGACTGGAGGCCTCATCTTGGTGCACCCAGACTTGGTTTTTGTCTGTACCATAGAGAGCTGGGATTTCGGTCCAGTAAATTTGGGTGAGAACTTCTTCCTGGTAGTACTGGGAGTTGATTTTGGCCTTTTTAGCTACTCTACGAATGGTCAGTTTTCCATTGTAGCAATATCCCGTGATGACCATAAATCCATTGGAGAAACTTTCTTGGGCATTCGGCATACCACTTTTGAAATTTTTTTCACCCCTTTCTCTATAGTAAATTGCCCGGGGTTTGTTGCAGTCTCCTAGATAAACATATGCTTCATCAAGTGTGACCAAAGATTTCCATTTTTCTACTGCTAGGTGCTTTTCATAGAGTTTCCTGCTGTTGGTGCAGCGTTCGGCAATGTGACGTGGCAACAATTTATGAACCGTGCTTTGTGGTGCTTCTCCATGTTTAAATCTTTGTTTATTATGGTGTTTGGGGCACGCCGTAGCGTAGTGGTTAAGGCACTGAGCTACAAGCTGGAGGGTCGAGGGTTCAAGTCCAGTTGGGGTCAGGATTTTTAAACTGACCCAAACCTTCTGGTGGCACCATGGCCCTGGGGTCGACTCAGCCTCTAACTGAAATGAGTACCAGACGCTTGTTCTGGGGTAAAGGCGGCCGTCACGCAGGGCTGACAACCCGGCTGACATAAAGTGCCGATTGTCCAGAAAAAGTGGGAGCCTTAACCTCCTACTACCCCAAGGGCCTCATGAGGCCTGTTGTGGGATCACTTTACTTTTTTTTTATTATGGTGTTTACAGTTTTAAGGGATATTCCCAATCTGTTTACAATCACCCTTTGTGTGGCAGGGTTACCACCAGAGATAAGGACCTTGACCTTTCTGATTACATCTGGGGTGCAGGTAGGAGCAGGTCGTGGATTTTCCTGTTTTTTCCTTTTGGAATTAATCCCAAGCGACCCTTTCCCTTTTGTTAAGCACTGAGCTAATTCCAAACTTTGACACCACAAAATTACGTGTTTTGCAAACCTCAATAATCACAATATAACTATAATTAGCGTCAGAAAGAGCAGTAATATACCCTTCCCAAAACAGGTCTATATGCTTAGGCATTATGAGAGCAACACGCATGCTAGTGTAACAGAAGCAGCACACTCACTGGTTTGATCACCTTGCATGCTCCTGTTCTGATGACTCACACTCCAATGTCACAATCTACTTTGCAAATCATTCTCAGAGATCGGAAACAACCCTCCATATATATGTGTTTATATATATAACGATTTGTATATTGTCATACAATCAAATATATTTACACAATAATATTATCTTGAAATGGCAAAAAATTTACGAAAGAAACAAAATGCTATATGCAAATGCATTTATATTTAAAATACAATTCAGGCATTAATTTTTCTTTTCAAAATAATAATTAAAATACAATGTTGCCTACATTCACTTCTGTTGGTAGTATGGTTATGGGATTTACAAATTGTTGAATCAAACAAAATTAATTAATTATTCTGGAATCTTATAATATCCAATTTAGTTCTTTGCTAGCATTTCATAGACATGGTTCAATAAATTTTTACTTGTTGACACATTTATAGTGTACTGTATACATATCTAAATTTGCAACCCCCACATGCACATTTACTTCAAAAATAGATATGCAACAATCCTAATTTCATAACAGATGGTATAAAATCTTCTGACAAGCTTGTCAGAAGAAAGTAAGTATGCAATAAATAGTATTATTTTACTTAGTTTTAATAAATTTTGAGTTGAGTATATTAGAAAGACTTTGGGACTTTGACATTCCATAAGGCTGCTGGTCTCGCATCCACAGGTATTAATTCAACCAGTATAGAGGTGACATGTGTTCAGTTTATCGGGTCCCCCAGTCATTATAATTTGTTTCCTCATAGTGACTTAATCAAGTATAAATTCCATAGCTCTGTGCCAAGCATGATGTCTTAAATTCTTTGGCCACAACATGGGGCTTTTAGAATTACTAAATAATGTACACTAAACAATACAGTGAGCATTTCAAGCAGATTAATTAGTATAGTGTAAAAGGTCAATAAGTTGACACCATCCTGTATTATTTTTTTTCATCCCACCTCAAGCACTGAATAGCAGTATTTATTTCTAAACATGAATCACTATCTACGAGGGCGGATCGGAAAGTAACGCACAATATTTTTTTTTTTAAATTTAATAGTAAAAAAAAGGGAAAAAAATCACAAATGAACTTACATCTTTTACCTACTTTTCGACATAGTCACCAACTTTCTCAACACATTTTTCCCATCGTGTTACCAGTTTCAATATGCCCTGTTCGTAGAAGTCCGTTTGGTTGGAGTGTAGCCATCTGCGCACTGCTGATTTCACTTCCACATCTGTCTCAAAGCGTTTGCCGGCCAGGAATTTCTTCATGGGACCAAACAGATGAAAGTCCGATGGTGCAAGATCCGGACTGTATGGTGGATGCTGGAGCACCTCCCAACCAAATTCGGCGATTTTCTGACGAACGACAGCAGCAACATGGGGGCGAGCATTGTCATGAAGAAGTTTAACGTTAATGTTGTGACGTTTGTCACGAATGGCACGACGCAACTTCACCAAAGTTTTAATGTAGGCCGCAGCATTCACAGTGCTCCCGTGTTCAGCAAAGTCCACCAATAAAACACCATGCATATCCCAGAACACTGTCATAAGCACTTTCCTGGCAGATTGAGTCACTTTGAACTTTTTTCTTTTCTGGGGAACCAGCATGTTTCCACTCCATTGATGCCTGCTTTGTTTTGGGCGTGTAGTGGTACGCCCACGACTCATCACCTGTGACGATTCCTTCCAGAAAGTCATGTCCTTGTGCGGTGTACCGCGTTAAGTGGTCCAAGCTTGCCATCATTCGCTGGCCCTTGTGGTCGTCTGTCAGGTTCTTAGGCACCCAGCGAGCACTAACTTCATGGAATTTCAAATTTTCATGAACAATATCGTACACCGCACCATAGGAAATGTTGAACTTCTGCGATAAGGCTCGCAGTTGCACACGCCGGTCGTTCAGAATTGCCGCCTCAATGCCTCTGACATTCTGCGGGATTGCTGCTGTTGTCGGCCGGCCGGAGCGTGGCGAATCACTAAGGTTCATGCGTCCCTCTTGGAAGAATGTGCACCACCTGGAGACATTGCTACGGTCCATACAATCATCCCCATACACGCCACGCATGTCCCTGTGAATTTCACTGGGTTTATGTCCTTTGGCCCACAAAAATCGAACAACACTTCTCTGTTCCTCACAGGTGGACGACTGTAGCATGCGCGCCATCTTTGTTGCATAGTTCAAGCTTCTCTCGCAAGAGGTGCACCTGAGAAAAAATACTATCTGTAGTGAAAACTTCAAACTATATCTCTGTGAAATTTCAACATTCTAGCTGCAATACCAAGGCAGAAAAAAATTATTGTGCGTTACTTTCCGATCCGCCCTCGTAGAATATACAGTTTCATAGTAAGATTTATAATAATAATAATAAATTATTTATTTAAACTGGTCATAACGGCTCTCTATTACTCAACCAGTGAAAATTATTAAATATAGAAAAAAATAACATGTACAATTATATGTAAATATTTTTAAAAATTAAACCAAAATTAAAATGAATCAAGTCAATATTATTAGAAAAACAAACAAAAAAATCAGAAACCAGAAATTAATCTGTAGAAAGACCAATTACAAAAGAAAGATATATTTTTTTAAAGGAATCTAATGTCCGGCAGTCCCTGATTTCTTATGGTAAGGAGTCCCAAAGTCTAGCGGTAGGTAGAGTGTAGGAATTAGAATAATAGGACATTCTGTGTTGTGGAATGTGAAGTAGGAGGTTCTGGTACAATTGTATACTCAAGTTGTGATTAGAGAATAGGAGATGGAAGCTAGAGGATATAATTAGTTTGGTGTAGAGATAAAGAAAGGCTAAACTATTAAATAAAGCTAATTATTAAAATAAGGCTAAGTTACTTACTTACTTACTTACTTACTCACTGGCACTATCGAACCCGTAGGTTCATGGCCGCGCGGACATAAGCTCTCCATACATCCCTATCCTGAGCTAATGCTTTCCAATCATTCCCTGTATAATCTACTTCCCTCAAATCATAGTTAATGTTGTTCTCCCACCTCATTCTTGGTCTACCAACTGGGCGTTTTCCTTCTGGCTTTCCTACAAGAAGTTTCCATGCACATCTTTCATTCCCCATACGTGCAACATGTCCTGCCCATCGCAGTCTACGAGACTTAACTGTTCTTATTATATCTGGCTTCCTATAAAGACCATGTAAGTTATTAAAACAAATAGAAAAACCCAAAGAACTGACTGTTTGGAAAAAAATCTACATAAAAAAACAAACAAAAAAAGGAGAAATTAATTAACTTTGAAATTCCTGAAGAAAATGGCTTAATTTCGAGGTTTTTCAGTCTACCATCAGAGGGAGCAAAAGACAGCCCTTCAGGATGACAAAACAATAGTTGTGGAAGTACTGATGATGGTACCGAACAAGGTGCTGAAACTAATCTAATAAGAAGAAAAAATGAGGTGAGTGATAAAATTATACATAAAAAAATAACATTTTAACTAATTTATGATTAATTCCTATACAAATATATTATCATGCTCTGTCGTATTTTAGAATTAAAGAAATGAATGAATGAATGTCAAAAATTAAAATTTTAAAAGGATCATAAGAGCAATGAGTTTATAATAAACAACAATAAATGACATTTTGCCAAAAAATAGGATTATTTTGTCATGATCTGGTAAAACAGAATTTTAACTGTGGAAAGAAGACACGTCCAATAAAAAGAAAATGTATGGCAACCCTAACCCATATGTACTGATCCACTGTATCATCTTTTATTTTCAATTTTAGTAGGGTTTATTCAAGATAACTAAGTATCAACTGTATCAAGAAATATAATCATTTTACTTAGTAAGACAGATGGAAAAATATTCTGAGTTTAGGATATTTTTCTAACTTTCTAGATGGGCTTGGGGCCTTGGGAATCCAACCATTTCAACAGTAAAATGAGTTATATGAATTTAATGAAAGTGCATAAGATTAGATTATAACTTATGAAATGCAATTCATATAGCCTTTGTTTTTCACCTTGTGGGAGAAAATAAAAGTGAAATGTGTATAAACTCTGCATGCAAAAAATATAAATGATATTATAAATTCATTCCTTCAAGTTATTACCCTCATTTAGGGTAAAAGTAAATATGGTACTTATTATAACAATTCACGGCTAAAGGTAAGTCGCTCTGGGGTTTCAAATATTGACTGTTCATTGACTGCTTATGCAGTACAACATATGTCCAAGAACAGAATCCCAAAAGCCATGCTTCACTACTGCCCACATGGGAAGAGATATTTGGGCCATCCAAGGAAGAGATGGATTGAAAATCCAACCTTGAGATCATAAACGGCGATCAGGTCTTATACTTGTATGGAAGAAAATGATGATGGTATAAAACAAACAACTCTGATCCCTTGTTTTGCTAAATCATATAGTATAGCAGGGACATACACTATACAAAAAGTTTTCATGGGTTAATTCAGGTAACAATGGATGTCATGGAATAAAAATAATACTGGTCAACATGATTTTTGTCTCATGAGTACTAATAGTTGTATTTGATGCAGTTTTATCGTGTTTTCAATTATGTATTTGGAATTTCTCCATCACCCACAGTTTTAATGGATTTAAATAATTATGTTTTTAATAAACATTTTTTTGTCCATTTATCCATTATACAATAAAACCAAATGAGCTAACTCAAGAGATTTCAGCTACGGAAAAGAGATATCAAGGCAAATGGAATCCTAATATGCTGGCCGATTATTGTTGGACCATCAAGAGGGATGCTCCACAGGCGAAATATAAAGAAAATCATCATTTCTTACTTTGTAGGTGAGTGCAAATGTTTGAATATTGTGTAGTTACGAATATAGAAAATATTAAAGTGTTTGAAATTATAAATTCCTGTCTCTCGGAAACCTTGCGTAATGGAGAAAAACCGATATCATATTTGAATTCAGAAGAAAAAATACTATCACAATCCCATAATTTTCTTTCTGAGGCAAAAAAAAAAAAGTTTCTGTTTTGTTGCTCAGTGTAATTATCCTGAGTTTTATATTTGTTATTTTTACTGAAGACTTACTTTTAGCTGTTAAATCTTCATGCATGCCATTGAAGAGATTTGAGTTCTTTCTATTTTGTTATTAATTACTCCACTATGCTCACCATTATTATTGAACTGTCAGTGTTTGAAACCATGGAGAGACATTAGAATTGAATTTTCCTCCCAATTCTTTCACATCTGACAGACATTTTATGTGCATAAGTAAATTCATTGAAAACTAATATGCATATTAAATTATACTCTCAACAAATATAACACGAACAGATAAATAAGCAATTAAAAGCTTCTTGACACATATTGGGTTAAGACTTGAAGCACATATTATACAATATGTAGACATATACATTATGACATAAAATAATGATATTTATGATAGATAAATTCTTTAGTAACTTATAAAATCTTCACTTATAATAAACATTTATATTAAGATATTTTACAGTACTCTTCTCACAGAGTTTATTATTGTCAAACATTCGAGTTCTTAGTTAGAAAGGCACTCAGTACTTCTTGATGAACTAATAGACAGATGAATACAATTATTATTACACAATAGTATTACTCTATACACTTGTATTTTTTTAATTCTTCTAAAATCAAAGGCAAAAGCTTCCAAAGGTAATGTACCATAGCTATTCAGAACACTGAATAGACCTATATGACACATGGTTATTTCATTCAATATAGACTAGTACTATTTAAGAACATTATCAATCATTATATGACTGAATACAATTTTGTTATCAACTCCACATTACTGAAAAGGCATAATTCAGTACACAATTTATTTCTTATGGAAAACAAATTCCCTTCAAAATTAAATTTCAATAATATATCTCTGTCTATACTCATACATCCTCATGTGGCGCAAGGGTGTTCATTTGAGGGAGTTACTTAACCAGATAATATAGTTATGCTTATTTACCTAGATGCCAGAAAGTTATACAAGTGGTTAGCTCATTGCCTCAGAGACACACCTATTAACCTTCCATCGCGCGCATCTGATCTGAGAGGCACAAGTTGTCAATTTTGTCCCATTTCACTGCCATCAGACGGCGTTGACGACTGGACATCCGAGTAACTGTTTCTTTTTACCTCCTCTAAACAAACACCCCGCTCAGTTTACTCTCCACCATTACCATGGTGGGTTGTAAATATTTTGTTCAGAGAAGCTCATTGCACCCGAAGTCGTTACATTATTGAATGTGTGTATTTTGAAAATATTTGCAAAAAGAAAATTATTTAACTTATTTAGACTAAACGATGTTATATTCTTGGATAATTTTGCTAAAAATCATAGGCTGAATGTTGATAATGTGAACTATATTCAAATATATTTAAATTAATATTGGGAACTATATTCAAATATATTTGAACTGAACCTAACTGGTTCTTACTTTAATATCATGTTGTTTGAAGGCTTGTCACCAATTTGTTTAATCAATATTATGTCCAATAAGAAGTTTTCTAGCAGTAAATTTTGAATATTTTATCCTTTGGACATTCCTAACAATAACATTTCTTCGACTTCCCGTTGTTCAGATTGGCAAACAGTGTGTTAAATATTTTTTTAAACATGTGCTGATCAGGCACATTGCACCCAAACTAGAAGGTCACAATATTGTGCCCGACAGAACTTAGTACTGTATTTCTTGGATGAAAGGCGAATTAAATTGTGTTCAGAGGTTCTAGGCTTGAGTTTCTTTTATGAGCCCGAAAATCTTCAAACTTGGGATCCACAGTTTGAAGTCCAATAATATATCAAAGGTGAAAAATGAAAATCTCGTAACTCCATTTTCGTAAATTTTACAGGAGATACAAATAACTGTTTTAAATAATTATGAATTTGATAATCAATAGTTCCCACATATTTTACTACAGAATACAAGTTAAGTTATTAATAAATTTGAAGTCCGTGTTCTCAACATATTTCTGTGCTGGTTACTGGAGTTATGTGGTTTTCAATGACTGATGGAGTTACAAGGTTTTTGTAAATTAATGAGTCATTTTTTAACATCTTACCTCATATTTTATGTTTCTTCAAACATGAGAACTAGTTTTCGAGACATAATGTTTGTTGAAAATGAGAGAGATCCTTTTCTCGAAAACTAGTTCCCGTGTTTGAAGAAACATAAAATATGAGGTAAGATGTTAAAAAATGACTTATTAATTTATGAGTTAAGAACCTCATAATGTTATTTCTCATATTTAACTATGAATTACAAGATTTTCATTGCCTACCGTCGATATGTACTGGTAGCTGATAATATTATTTTTTTTATTTAATATTTGAAGGAAGTAATACTATGAGGTTTCTTTTAATTATTATGAGTTAGGGGTTTAGACTCACCTCATGTAAACACAGGCTTAAAGTATATATTAAATTATTTGGATATTCAAATTATTATATAAAATTTTATTAAAATGCAACATTTAATTACTATAATCTTTTTGTTGAATTATGGAATAAAAGAGGGAAGCATAGTAAGTTAATTAATAGCAATAATTTTCCTGTTCAGAGTTATTAATTTAACATGTAGTAGAGATAAGATTTTCAAAATACTGGTTTTGGAGATGATCTTAACAATCCACTCAGTTATATAATGCATCCTTTAATTGCCTCATTTCTGGTATAAGAGAGAAGAAATCACCTACATTTTCAATTTCAGTATTAGAACTTAAAACAATAGATTCATATACGGATTATTTTCAGATTATTTATTCTCCCATTTTTATCTAGACTTCTTGCCAATATGCAGAGAGGTCCACTTAACTTTAGCACCTCCCATAGATCTTCAATTGAATATCAAAACTATATTTTAATTTTAGAAAATCAACTTTAAAAATATTTTAACTTTGGAATCCTCCCTTGAGCATGAGAATTTTCTCTTTTGGGATAATAAAAAAAAAACACCTGGCACGACAGGCCTACAAGGCCCTTAGCCTACCATCCGGCTGCTGGCCTCACATCCACATGTGTCAATCAGAGAGGTAGATGATAATCAGCCAGTGTAGGGGTGACATGTGGTCAGCATGTCGAGTCCCCCAGCTGTTATAGCTGGTTTTCTTAACCTGGAGCTGCTACTTATTGTAGCTACCCAGATGCATCACGATGCTGGGTGGGCACCGGTCCCATACTGGCTGAAATACCATGAAAAAATTTCTTCCCCCATGGAGACTCGAACCAGTGCAAGTCCCGTAGCTCTGCACCAAGGCTTCCTGCCTTAACCACTCGGCTACAGCGCGGACCTTTTGGGATAATGCTACAATTAAATTTTTTCTTCTTCTTCTCTGTATAGTTATATGATAAGCTTACAGCCTGTTTAGTCAGAAACCAATAATCTTTCTAACATTTCTTTGGTCTTCCAGGTGACCTACTCCCATCTGGTAAATTATCTCTTAATATATGAACTATCCTGTTTGATGCCATTGAAGATATTGCATACAAATTCCATTCATACCTTCTCTTATTCACCCAGTCATATATTGCTTGAATGTCCAGCTGTTTTCTTATTTCCTCATTTCTAATTTTATGTCTCCTTGTTTTATGTAGGATTTTTCTTAGGATATTCATCTTTAAGATTTAATAATTAAATATGTTATTATAATATATATATATATATACACATACACACACACAGGGTGATTCTAAAGGTTGTGCACAAATTTCAGGAGCTTATAGGGAGGTTGAAATACAACAACTTTTGATTAGTAACTTATGATCTGGAAAGTAACCTGGGTCAGTACAAGCCCTGGAATGTCTGGATGGACAATAAATTATTTTGTGCACACATTTAAACAAATATAAATTTATTCACCAATTTGGTTTTACAACATTAGGTGTTCAAAATGCCAACCACCACATGGAATACAGGCATGTTCTTCCACATGAGCAAGAACTTCTTCTTCCATAGCGACTGTTTAAATCATAAGTGGCCAGCCTACGTGATGCCATGAACACAAGGAACCTGTCTGCCAAGTTGGTGGTGAATGTTTTGAAACGTTTGAGGATGTGATTGATGTTTGTTCAGATATTGTGCACTATACAGGCCTTGAGCTTCATGTACATTATCATTTACTTTACCATACATAAAATGCATGCCTCGAAGTTCTGACAACATGTATTCCATTTCACAAAAATCACAAATCTTCAAAGTAATACTGTAGTGGACCTCTACAATACACTGCAGATACCAAACTGAAATGAAAACAACCTACAGAGCACATGAATGACTATCAAATGTGAACAGAAGAGTACACAGGTACTGTACTGCACTAAACGATATGATAACAGAAGGAGCGTCATCATAAATTCATAAAGTAATGTATCGAACCCAGTGCCTCTGTGAAAAGTAAGCTTAGACCCGCATTGAAGTTCCTGACTTTCCCAGGCTTGTACTAACCTAGGATTACCTTCCAGACCATAAATTACTAATCAAATTTGTTGTATTTTGACCCCTCTACAAGCTCCTGAAATTTGTGTGCAATCTTTTGAATCACCCTGTATACAATCACCCTTTCATGTGTTAGGAAAAACAGTTATGGTCTGTATGATATGCTGGTTTTCTCAAATCATCTCTTCCACATACTACCCAATGATCTATTGGCATGTAGTTGATATCATTGTGATGGTTCTTGAGATCCTTATTCTAGGCATTTTGTTAAGATGTTCCAGCCAATTTCTCTGGTAATCATAAAAACTGATGTCACATTCAGATGATCCAATATATTGAACTAATGTAGGAAATATCACTATGAGGTTTAATATAAGATTAAAAATAAAAATTATTTACACCTCACCTCACAACCTGTCTTATAATTAAACCAGTTTCAAAATCTAGGTGGTTCCATCATCAGTAATTTCATGACATGTTCTGTTGTCTTGGAGAACTGTTCTTATGAGGTGATATGTAAATAATTTTATTTTAGATCCAATATATATTCATTAATTTTTAATTTCTTTTAGTGAAGCCTGTAATACGATGCATTAACCCCGTGTCACTAATCTCTGTCTGCAGAAAATGTAGAGAAAGTTCTTTGAAATAAGCCATCTGTGCAGGAGACATGCAAAATACACGGCCAAAGAGGTCACAGTATGAAGTGCTGGAGGGAGAACAGATCACATGACATTACTGAAGTGTTGGAGGGAGAATAGAGTCCAGGACATTACTTCACTTCACTGTATTCTGGAGAATGCAAGATTGTTCTCAATCTTGTTCATAGAACTATTTAAAAAATCTAATAACGAAACAAGTGGAGACAATTTTCTCAAAATCTATATAAAATAATATAAAACTCAGTTCATGTGTTTTTGCGTTTCACAGAAATTATAATTTTATAGTATATTCAAAATTAAAAAAAAAAACTTTTTTGTGTGAGGCATTACAAAAATGTACATTAAAAGTAATTTTTACTAACTAAAAATTTCATCGAAATCGGTTTGAAAAATAAATTTGCAGAAAGTGAAAGTTTTCAAGATATGTTTTCATTTTTTTAAGTGTGAATTTTTGTGACTTAATTTTATTTTCTCCATCACATGAAAACCGATTTTTATTACATTTTCCGGCACTATAGATATAAAAATAATAAAACTTTCAAATTTAATTATTTGGACTGGGTGCCGTGAATGGTTCTTGGGATGGCTCAGGTAAGTAAACACCAAAACTTCTGCTTCATTAAAAATTAGACAAGCTATAAATATAAAACACATTTTAAAATAATACTGTAATTTCCAAAAAGAATGCAAATTATTATTATTATTATTATTATATTATGATTATTATTATTCTGATATATTCTAAATTACATTAAAAAATAAACATTATTTATGCTCATAATACATAATGTTTAATATTTAACAGTTTTCATTCTAAATAATCTTTCATTTTCCTTTCTTTAAATATTATTAGTATTTGTTAATTTCTGTGCCAATTTTTTTCAAATACCGGTATTGAAGTTTTAAGTTTTCAAGATGTGTGAAAAAATCCTAACAGTTTTGACATTTCAAATTTTCATTATTTTATTGTGTTAATCCCATAAGAAAATAAAGCATTTTGTATTAACATTTAACATAACAGTATATTAATTTTACCAATATTTCTAAACACCGGTAAGTTTTAAGATTTTTTAAGCATTGTTGAATTCTTGCAACAGAATTCTTATGCAGAACTTGGAGTGATTGTAACAATCCAGCATTCAGCTTCGGATTGATTGACTTGGAAAGTAAAGCACATGCCTTCTTAGCTTCCGCCCTATCCCCACAAACACAATGCGCGAATTTCTCTACATTTTCACGGATGGAGGTTAGCTGTTATCCTTCACTGCCATAAGTGAGGGCAGGCTTTTCCAGTGTGTAATATTTTCTATTCATGTTTGTTTCTGTACTAATGATGATATGAAAACTTGATTAATTATACCTAAATTATACAAGTACAGAGGGTTCTTCACAATTCCTGGGGACAAGTTCGAAAGGTGATGACGTCACTACTATTTATGCAGAGATTCTGCCCACAACAGCACATGTTCATTCAGTCGAGTGCTACCTGTCACAGTGTTCGGATCTGGTTTGCTCATTAGTATGCCAAGGAAAATCAACCCTTTCTGGGAGGGATACGTAACAGCCCTTTCCAACGCTAATTACAGCTATAGTGCTATCAAAATGTGCAAGAAGCGTGGTTTCAATATATCCAGGAATGGGATTTACTCAGTTCTTAACAAAAAAGGTAAAACTTGTATGGGATTGATTCCTAAGGGGAAAAAACAAGCACACCCTAATCCTGCTACAAGCCGCACCCCTGAGGTGGTCAGGAAGGTTAAAGTCCTTGTGACAGAAAACAATCCAGCTACCCAACGAGCAATAGCAGTGAAAATCGATGGTAAAGAGAAAAATGTTTGCCTGAACCGGGAATCGAACCCCAAACTTTTAGCTTTCCGTGCTAATGCTCTGACCACTGAGCTAATCCAGGCTTCATTCCCATCCAAGCAGAAATCCTTCCTTTAGGAGTCCCTTCATGTCTTCTTCAAGTAGAAGCCATTCATTGTGTATTTATGAATGATGATTCATTGCAATTGAATGTGGGACCAATAGAGTAGGGTAAAGGAAGGATTTCTGCTTGGATGGGAATGAAGCCTGTATTAGCTCAGTGGTCAGAGCATTAGCATGGAAAGCTAAAGGTTCGGGGTTCGATTCCCGGTTCAGGCAAACATTTTTCTCTTTACCATTGATTTACAATAATTTAATTGTGTTCATTAATTTACTTATTTCTATCATAGTAATAGCTTTAGCTTCCCAATATTAATTTAATCATAGCAGTGAAGTTGGGCATCTCTCTAGCAACCGTAAACAACATAATAAACAAAAATTTAAACTTAGAAAAGCGACATAAAAGCTGGGTTCACACGCTCCTACCGAGACACATTGCAGAAAGGCGCACCAACAGTAGAAAGCTCTATGAATGCCATCTTGTGGGAGATAAATGGAAGTTTATCGTGACTTTAGATGAGACATATGTATACCTTAATAATATAAATAAGCCACGAGGTGAAAGAAATTTGAAAAGTGGTATACCGACTGCAGGGAAAGTTTTTCATGCGGCTTCATGATAATTGCACGATTTTGCTACAATGGCAAGTTAATCATCCGCAGAGTAGAAAAACAAAAGCTAAAGTTAACTCTGCCTACTACCAAAGGAATGTCCTGTCACCAATTTATACCTCTGAGATACCTTCCCTCTATGATAGAAAAGTGAACAACGTCTGGATCCATCAGGATAAAGCTTCAAGCCACACCTCTGCTGCTACACACCGGTTCATGGAGACAATGGAGTAGACAACTGGAATACATGCAGTGCCCTTCAGTGAAATACCTGTCAAGTCCTCCTATGCTGCGCCCATGGATTTTTGTGCATTTGGTCTCCTAAAAAGAGCACTTGGAAGTAGGAGACCACACTCTATTGAAGGAAAGCCTGCAAGGAGGAGTGGTCCAAAATCGACATCACTGTTCTTCGTAAAGCACTTCTGCAGTGGAAACTCCGTTGCAGAGCAATAGCTAGGGTCCAAGGCCATCCTCGAACACAACCGTTGGTGGAAACACGGGTTTTCATAAGTAATTAGTGATGGAATCGTGAATAAGCCTCCGTACATTCTATTCAAGCAATGTTCATCTTCTACTGGTGTTTTTTTTTTCTTTAGAACTTCAAGCAATTCTTCCAATTACTGTATAAGGATTCTGATTAAGAAGTTTGAGAATATTTAATCTGAAGAGGAAACATTTTTATACCATAATTCTTGAAAATATTGGAGCCAACTAGTAGGCAGGATGAAATTGAATTTTACAGTGTTTTTTGTTTCATTATTTAAATGTTTCAATATTTTGTATGTCTGTGGTTGTGATCGGGTTATGGCATTTTCTACAAATGATAGAAATGTTGCCCAATAATTGTGATAAATATTTCATACTTCTCATTTTCTGTGGTAATATAATTTATTTTATTTTTTTCTATGTCCTTAGGTATTTTCTGTAAGCTCATTGTTAATTTCTTTAATAATCATTACACATTTCAGATTGCTATTTACTCTTTGCTCTATCTGACTGCTTGTCTCAGCATATTCTGAATGTTTTCCTATTCTTCTTCAAGTGTCATTTAATGGTGTATATTTTACTAAGTTATTTAATTTTCTTTTGTACAATAATCTTGTGCAGTAGGGCCTACTTTACAGGAAAATTCTATCGATGAATTAATATGAGTTTTATGTCTTTTTAGCCATCAAGATACTATTCTAACTGGGCAAACTTAAATGTAGTTATCTATTTCAAATTTAGGTTCACAAAAGCTCTTGTATCTAAAACCATTTTTGTATGTTTCATGTTGCAAACTGCATAATCTAATATAGACCTTAAGCCCTTGCTTCTCACATACATTTATAACTATCTTTATAATTGAAGATATATAGCAAGTTAAGATTAAATTAAAATGCTTCATACCTCACTTCATATCCAGTCTTCTAAGTAGACCGTGGTTTCAAAGCCTTGGCGACTTCATCTTCAGTACTTTCTTGTTGACTGATGTTATGTCGATCAGAAGAACTACTACTTCTTCCCTCTGTTAGTGGACCAATAAACCTCTGGATCCAGTCAGAATCCATGGGAATTTTGAAGTTCATCATTTTTTCTTTCTCAAAAAGAAATATCAAAACAAGGGTGGAAGAACATCTTAAAAACGTCAAAAATGGTGAAGTGGAAAAGTCAGCAGTAGCTGCTCATGCTTGATCCGAAAAACCATCTAATTGAGTCAAAAGTCAGTCAATTAAACAAATATAAAAACAAAAAGAACTCATGGTTTGGGAAAAAATCCACATTCAAAAAAACAAGAAAGAAAAACTTATGAAATTCCCGCAGATTCTGATTGGATCTGGAGGTTTACCGGTCCACCAACAGAAAGAAGTAGTTCCTCTGATCGACATAACATCAGTCAACAAGAAAGTACTGAAGATGAAACCGCCAAGGCTTTGAAACTACAGTCTGCTTAGAAGACTGGATATGAGGTGAGGTATGAAGCATTTTAATTTAATCTTAGATTAAACCTGATAGTGATTTTTTCCTATAAAAGTTCAATATAGCAACTTGTTCACAAGGGTCTAAATGTGAGTTGAAATTTCTACATAGGATATACACTTAGAGAGAGAAAAAAACTTTGAGGACTATAAAGTCCTTAAGTAGAATTAAATTGTACAAACATATCTAATGTAGCATATATTATAAAAAAAGTCTGTGGTATGACAGCCTTAGAAGGTCTGTGGCCTACCAGCCACACATGTGTTAATCACAGAGGTGAACAAACATCCACCCAGTTTAGGGGTTACATGTAGTTAGGATGTCAGCTCCCCAGCCATTGTAACTGGTTTTCTTAATCTGTGCTTATATTAGGGCAAACTCGGCTAATCTCCTGACACAGATAATTTCTTTGAATTTTTTCTTTTGTTTGTAACGAAGTTGTACTGGCAAGAAAAACAAATTCTTTGTCTGTCACACAGATGGCAGAAAGTCTACTTTCTTGCTGTGTTTTCATATTTGTGATACAGTGCTCCTTGGGTGTATTTTGTTAACTTGCAGAGGAAGTGTTTTCATTCATGTTAGCAGTTGTTGGATTGAATTTTTGTCTGTGTTTGAAGAACATTTTTGAGTAGATATTCGTTGACACTAAAGATGAACCTTGGATACAATGTCGAAAATGTGATCTATGGTTCCACGAAAAGTGTTAAAGGGTTAACTGTTTATAAGTGGGATTTCAAATGCATTCGATGTAGCATGGAGACTGATAAAAAAAGTTTGTCACAAATGTATCCTAATACCATCACGATATTACCTGTAAAAAATATATATGTAATTTTTGTCATAATGATAATAAAATGAAATACATATTCGACAACTCAGCATATATATTTCATTCATCTATCCTTAACTTTAATATTCTTAAGACTCTAACCAGAAATCTTCATAATATTTAAGGTATTATAGTCATGAAATTAGTTGAGTTTTTTATATAACAATCCATAAAATTAGAAATTAATACTGTTATCTTGATTAATATTCTTTCTGTTTGAAGGTGTATGCTACTGTATATGAAATACAATGAAAGCTCAGCTAAATGAGCATATCATTTCACTTTCTTCTTCGGCTTTTTATGTTCATTAAATTCACCACAGCTATTATTATTATTTAATGTACAACATATTTCTGAAATTTAATTGCAAAAATAATTAAATAATAATTGAAAAAAAATATTGCTTGATAACTGACAAATATTGTCTGATATATTCATTGTTGTCTGCAATTATAAAATGAAACTGTTCATAAAGCTCACTTGAATATTATCAGTATTACCAACAGAATGTTACGGTACTGCAAAACAACATTAATTGCAAATTTGTTATGTGTGAGGTCAGTCAGCCAGTCCCAGATTACAATCCGATAGACACACGTTATCATGGCAACTGCACATGTGCTTCACATTGTACAGAAACTAGTAGGTAGGCACGAGATCTCACACCCTCCATAATAACAATAACAACTCACACATCTGTGAGCTCCATATTGGTTGTTTATAACCTTCAGATAAAGTATCATGATATAACATTAGTAACAAAGAAATCATGCCAGTTTTAAGCAAACGACTACAAATATAAATTAAAATATACTTCTTAAATTAATTAATTCAGTAAATATGAATGCTAAGGAGGGTTTGTCCCTCAGCACCCCCCTCCCTCAATAGCCTCTGGGTATCAGAGATATTAAATTATTACGAGTTAGGGTTTTAAACTCACCTCATGTTTTTTTTTATATTTCTTGCAGACTAGTTTCTTCACATTTGTGTGATATTGTCAATGCCTCCCAACTGCCGAATTTGGGTTGTCGATCCTGTATATTGATTTATATAACACAACTGTGAACAAACTAGTCTGCAAGAAATATAAAAAAAATATGAGGTGAGTCTAAACCCCTAAGCCATAATGCCATAATAATTAAAAGAAATCTCATAGTGTTACTTCCTTCAAATATTAAATAAAGAGATATTAAAGTTCCATCCATAGTAATTCTGCCCGAAAGCAGGTCCTTCACTGCAATCATAGCATTTTCATGCTATGCTTACAGCTTTACTAGGGAATTGTAGGTGTGGTAGCTTCCCGTTGCTTTCCACACCGGTGAAGGATGATGATAATGATAAGGATGATGATGATGGCAGTATGATTTCGGGGACCGTGGGCCTTAAAGTTTTCCTGACATTTGTCTTACAGGTGAGGAAAAACCCCGATAAAAACCTCACCCAGAAAAACTGCCCCGACCGGGGATCGAACCCGGGCCCGCTGCGTGACAAGGCAGCACGCTACCTCGAGACCACAGCGGTGGACATATTAAAGTTAAGATAGATATATTTTATTTAATGAATTTTTTATCAACTCAAAACTTGGCATGAAAGAGCCAATAAATTTTTCACAGAGGTCTCTTATTTCAAGCTTGAGGTTCGTATGAGACACATGGATTTACTTTCTTTGAAGAGGATTCCTAGGATTGTTATGCCCATTGGCCCTGGCCAAATCTGAACATGTATACTTTGATATAGGGTTATCATTGAAAAGTAATTTAAAAATTCTCAATTTCCATTTCAGTGCATATTCATTCAATAAACAATATAATTTTATTTAATTGCATCACTTTCAAATATTTACTTAGGGACCATAATACTGGACCATATGAAAAATTTATTTGAGAACTATCCATATAAACTATGGATTGTTATCTTTATGTTCGTTTAGAAATTCCATGGAAGCAAATTTGTTAGAATTTTCACCTGTACGTATTGTCTTGAAAAAGGATGGAAACAAGAGTCTGACATCCTCTAACACATTTTATTATATACCGTGTCCACAAATAATATATCATACTTTAAACTACTACTACGTCGCTTTGGATAATCGTATCTAAATGAAATTGGTGACAATCAAAAGAGAAACTCAAAAAGTTTATGTTGTACCTCATAGACATTGAATGTGGCCCCCACAAGTGATGCTGCAGACACCTAAATATCCAACAATGAACCCATATCGACCACAAAAACATTATTAAATTTAGTTTAGTTCCGGTATTGTTGTCCATTATTCTCCATTGTTGACATTGTTAATATGCACAAAAATTTTTGAGTTCCTCTTTTGATTGTCACTAATTTCATTTAGATATGATTATCCAAAGCAATGTAGTAGTAGTAGTTTAAAGTATGATACTATATTTGTGGACACGGTATATATAAATGAAGCGACATTTTTACTTCCATTATGCATTGATGTTAGAAATTGTATTGTAATCTTGGTGTTATAATCTAAATTTTAAACTCACAATGATGGTTAAAGAAAAATCATTGCCTGAACTGGGATTTGAACCCAAGACCTCTAGTTTTATACACTGATGCACTCCCTTTGTGCTACTCAGGCTTCCAATACAAACATTAATATTTCTGTCGTCCAAGACAGAGAACATTCACTCACATAGCCATTTGATGGCTGCTTATTCAAGAAGACATCTTATGAGAATTTTTACACAACTATTATAGCAGTTAAGCTTTATATTTCAATGTTATAATTTAATTTTTTGCGTGATAGTGCATTTTGTCGTACTTACAGCAATGGTGATCATGGCAGAAAGTTCAACTTCCTACATTTTGGGATTGCCAACCTAAATAACTTCACTAAAAAAAGTGATCCCACAACAGACCCGGAGGTCCTTGGGGTAGTAGGAGGTTAAGGCTCCCACTTTTTCTAGACAATCGGCACTTTATGTCAGCCGGGTTGTCAGCCCTGCGTGACGGCCGCCTTTACCCCCAGAACAAGCATCTGGTACTCATTTTCATTAGAGGCTGAGTCAACCCCAGGGCCATAGTGCCGCCAGAGGGTTTGGGTCAGTTTAAAAATCCTGACCCCAACGGGACTGTAATATTATATTTATACCCGCGTGCGGGAAGTAAAACCACTGTCCTCTATGTATACTATGTACAATGTATATACAAAAAATATCCAGAAGGTAGTGCTAATATACATTATACGAAACAAATCACTGCATTTTAAATGAACTGAACTTTATTTGAAACAATATAAAACAATAAAAACGTACTTGTGGCCATTTTATCAGTAATAATGGCCTCCTGTACTTTCAACTAATAAATATTGCCCACACTGTTAACGTTCCTCAATTGTTTATAATGAACGCACATACAGTATTTCCAACAAAGATGTTATTATTTGACTGCTATTTATTATTTTGAAAACACCATTGCGCAAAAAATAATGTACAATGCACATTTGTGAAGTGTTTTACAGAATCTCATAAATTAAAAACCTCATTAACGCTCAGTTTTTAAACATTTTCCTCAATTCTGTAAATACCACTTCCCAACCTTGCATCTTAATATACTATTTAACACAAAGCACGAAGGGAGTGTGCTAGCATATAAAACTAGAGATCTTGGTTCAAATCCCAGTTCAGGCTTTTAATTTTCTTTTCAAATAATAATTATATTGCAATGTTACTAACTATATATTTTGTTTAACTTAGAATCAATTTTTAAATACTTTCTGGTGAAATTCCTTACAACCTAAATTTTGTGCCTCTCAGTGTACATTAAGTATCTTCACTATATTATTAATTTTTCTTTATTTTTTTCTCTGGATAAAGATCTAAAACCAAATCCTTTCTTTTGTTACGATATAATCATAGAGTGCACATAGTTAATAGGAAATAAATATCTAGACTTCTGTAATTAGAAACAGTAATTAATGTTACTGTTTTATTATTGAAGTCAAGGGAGTGCTGTGTCTCTCTCTTTGATACCTATAAAACATTTTGGCTCCATTCCTTTTAAGTAGGCCTATTAAAATACCATCTTAATAGTGACAATGTTCTTACCTAATGTTAGATGATTTATATTTCTTGAATTATGGAAGTAGCCAATTAAACAGAAGATAGTTAAAGCTATTATAAACTATTAGTACAACATTTAAACTTTATAAAGTATCATTGATTTACTATGGTACCTTTCCTACACCACTTCTGTTGGAAAGATTCCATATTTAAAAATTTTCCCATTCTTTGCAACAACAATAGCAGTTTGTCACACACATACCTCCATACATACTCACACTTTTTATTCTGTAATTAATTCTACATTAAAATTATTGTCATTTTATGGCAGCCTTATTCTGTTTCACAGTGCTTGTATACCATTTGGGATACAGGACTCTTTTATTTAAATAAGTAGCAAGGTTATTTTTTAGATGTATGGATACCACAATAAAATAAGGAGCACACCAAAGTAGTTGGTTATGCTACAAGCCAGAAGGCCAGGGGTTTGAGTCCCAGTGGAGTCAGGATTTCTAAACTGACCCAAACCTTCTAGTGGCACTATGACTCAGCCTTTAACATAAATGAGTACCAGATGCTTGTTCTGGGGTAAAGAGAACTGTCATGCAGGGCTGACAACCCGGCTGAAATATAGTGCCAATTTTCTAGAAAGAAGGGAACCTTAACTTCCTAGTACCCAAAGGGCCTGTAATGGGATCACTTTACCTTTACAATAAAATAAATTTCCAGATCAGAGACAGAATGGGATTATTTTCAAATGAAGCAACGGTTTCGTAGCATTTGGTGCTCAGGAATTAACAATGTGTATATAAGAGAAGAATTTGCATTTAGATTGAAGTTTCTCATACAGCTCAGTAGGTAGAGCATTCACATAGAAAGCAAAAGGTCCTGGGTTCAAACCCCAGTCTGAGCATATATTTTTCTCTTAAAATATATATATATAATATATATTTCTTTTATTTATTAATTTTTTTATATATTCAATGCCCCAGGTTGTCATTTCGACATTTCTGGTGTTCTCTCATGGCATTGGCTTAATTGTAATCCACATCTGAAGTTGGGGTACCTAGAAGGCAGAGTTATGTTACCCTGATGATGTGATAGGTGATAATTGGTAATGAGGCACATGGAGAGTTTTTAACCTAAACTTAACCTAAATTCCAGACCATGGGCAACCACAGAAATGATTCCCTTTAAGGAAAAATTCCTATGGTTGACCGGGAATCGAACATGGGACCTCATGAACAGTAGTCATAAACGCTGATCACTAGTCCATGAGGCTGATCTGTCTTCAAAATATAAATGAAACAATTCTGTTTATAAATCTTGGAATGATCTATCTTGTAAATAATCTATCATAAACAAGTAGCAATTTAAAATATGCCTTTGACAGAGTAAGATTTTTTTAAATACATTACATTATTTATTTTATATGAAGTGAAAAATTTATAATAAAGATGAACTGAATCGTGAATTCTTACCTTATATATCAGTTAACACCAAAACCACGGTATCAAGAACAATGCTGAAGATGGGAGTGATTGCTCTTGATACTGCAGTTTTGTATTAAATAACATAGATATATGAGGTAAGAAGAATTCACAATTCAATTGATTTTTATTAAGAAAACCTCACAATGTGAAATTCCCAACATTGATATGTGAAAAATGTATGCCTAAAGTGGGATTTGAACTCAAGGTCTCCGGTTTTACATACCAGCACTTGTAATCACTGAGCTATTTAGGCATCTAAATTTAAATGGAAATTTTCCCTCTCTTATACAGTCTCCACGAGTAAGATTCTTTTTACAATGAAATAAATATACTTATGTATTATATTTGAAGTGAAATATTTATTCTTAGTTAAATATGGGAAATAACATTATGACTATGAAGTTCTTATGAAATATTTATACCTAAACTGGGATTTGAACCCAAGTTACCTAGGCATATCAATTTGAAATTGACATTCTTCTCTCTCTTATACAAACCTCATGTGTGCCCGAGACAATGAACTTTTGTTCCACACACCATATGGCTACTTCTTCTCAAGAAGACTTTAAATGAAATTTAACACTACTTTTATTGCTGTTAAGCTTTATTTTCAATGTTTTTTATTTATCACTTCTCACTGAAAGGGCAAATCATATTTGAAGAGAAAAATTTATGCCTAAACTGGGATTTGAACCCAAGATCTCTCGTTTTCCATACCAGCACTCTAAACCACTCAGCTACTTAGGCATATCAATTTAAAGGGAAATTATTCTCTCTCTTATACAATCACTGTGGGCCCAGGCAAGAACCTTTATTCCATATCTGGCTGCTTCTTCTCAAGAAGACTTTAAATGGGATTTAACACTACTTTTATAGCCAGTAAAGCTTTATATATTTTTCAGTAATATTTTAAAATAAATTAGAGAATATAATTTTCTTTCTATGATTGACATTCTTATAGTTTTTGGACAATTCATAATGAAATGTGAACTATGAAAATATTTATAATACAGAGTGATTCTAAAGTCACTATTCATTTTGATGATACAGTGACTGTATTAATTCTTGTTGAAGGTAATATAACAGTATGTTAACCAAAGAAGAAAGAATAGCTGTTGTTTCTGCTCGTCTTCATGGTATGATGTATGAACAAACGCGGGCAGATTTCGCCCGTAAATTTATATAATGAAATGTGAACTATGAAAATATTTATAATACAGAGTGATTCTAAAGTCACTATTCATTTCGCCCGTAAATTTATATAATGAAATGTGAACTATGAAAATATTTATAATACAGAGTGATTCTAAAGTCACTATTCATTCTTAATTAACCGGCCAGGAGTTCTATATGGACAATGCTCTGAAATTTGTGGGGCTAATCATAGATACAGTGACTGTATTAATTTGTGTTGCAGGTAATATAAGAGTATGCTAACCAAAGAAAGAAAGAATAACTGTTGTTTCTGCTCGTCTTCATGGTAAGACGTATGAACAAACGCGGGCAGATTTCGCCCGTAAATTTAGGAAACCAGGCCCCACCAGGCTGGCTATAAAGAACCTGGTCAATAAATTTCAGCATACTGGTAGTGTTGCAGATGAAGATTGTCCAGGGAGACTGGTTGTACCACCAGATACCGTGCAAAATGTACAGGATGCGATCACTCGCAGCCCCTCTGCATCAACCCAGAGACTTAGTAGAGAGCTGGGTATTCCTCAAACCATTCTGTGGAGAGATCTCTGCTACAAATTGCACAAACATACATATCACATCCAGGTTGAAGCTGAGGACTATGCATCCAGAGAAGCTGCATGTCATGATCAACTAGAAGCTGTGGAAAATGACAATTTAATGGAAAATGTCTTATTTAGTGATGAGGCTACATTCCACACATGTGGACATGTCAATAGACACAATTGCACGATATGGGCAGAGGACCAACCAAGTGTGATGCAGAAGTGGGAACGGGACACACACAAAGTAAATGTGTTATTAGAATTAACCAGGTCAACAGTTTACGAGCCGTTCATGTTTGCAGAGAAAACTGTTATTGGAAACGTATACCTCGATGTATTGGAACAGTTTTTGGAACCCTAATTGATATCTGATTATGGATACAGTTGTTTTTCAACAGGATGGGGCACCGCCTCATTTTGCCATTATGGTTCGGGACTACCTAAATCAAGCTTTTCCCAGTAGATGGATTGGCCGTGCAGCACCAATGATGTGCCCTCCCCGCTCCCCAGACCTAACACCTTTAGACTTTTTTGCCTGGGGTTTATAAAGTCTGACGTGTACCAGGTGAAGATAAACAACATTCACCAGCTAAAACAGCGGATTAGAGCCGCGGCTGCTAAGATTACACCAGCCATGCTTGAGAAAGTGTTTCGCAGTGTAGTGAAGCGAGGGTCGTTGTATCTAGATGTGCAAGGTGGTCACATTGAAATGCATTTAATTATGTCCTACTGTGGCATATGTTTCAGTATTATTACATAATGTGTAATAATACCTGTCTAAACACAAAATGTATAGTGACTTTTGAATCACCCTATATAATGGTCTAGGCCTATATTTTCACAAAAATATCACATAGTTTTGAATAATTATTATAATTTCATTATTTTTTATTCATTTCTTGCTGAAGTACAATTTTGATTTGAATTATAAATAAAAAAATCTCATTTAGGCCTAGCACATGACAGTACATTAATTATTATCATAAGTAATGCCACGAGTGATTTCCAAATTATCGATAAATTCACAACTCACGAAGCGAGGAGTGAATTTATCTAGAGAATTTGGAAATCAAGAGTGGCATTTGTTAGGACAATTTAATGAATAAAATTAAGCTGTTTACTCACAAATCATTATTTAAATATAGTTATTTTAAAATATTTATATATTTAATGTAAACGGTGATGTTTGCAAACAAATGAAAACGTTTGTTATGCTTCATTCGTTCATCACTGCAACCAGATCATATTATTTATTGCCAAAGGATCACAATATTGTAAGAACACACCCTAGTGGAGAAAAAATGAAACACATCAAACTGTTTATAACCAACATATTAATTAATTTCTGATTTCCTATGATGTAAATTATATTTTTCTGGAACGTAAATTTCTGGCAAATAATACGTTTAAGAAAGTGTAAACAGTGGTTTCTTTTTATTGTGGTATAATCAATTACTACAAATGTTTTTCTATTATATCACCGCAAGCAGTATCTGTTTATATTCGTGCACTATATATACAATCTGGTAGCCATATTTCTTGGAGAATCAGTCACTGCAAAATAATGCTCTGGCCTATTCAGAATGTTAAAAAGGAGCTTGATTTTAAAGTGATAAAATTAAACTGATAAAATCAAGGTGAAAAATGACTGTGATTGGTTGTAAATCAAAATTCATTTAAATGTGATTGGTCATTGACTCTCATTTGGGGCATGAGTTAAATAGTCAGAAATAAATGTCCACATGATAACCAAATATGCTTAATTGTTAAAGGTGAAAAAGAGTTTGTTTAAAATTTCTTTCTTGGATTGAAAACAAATAAAAACCAAAAACAAATTCAAGAAAATGTAACTGAAATCAGAATATTTAGTTCAATATTCATTTTTTTAATTTTAAAATTATCTTTCTGTAATAATTAGTTTATTATTTTCTCGTAAATTAAACCTCTTTTCCTGTTTTGTTTTCATTATCTTTCACATACAATACAGAATTACCATATAAATGAAATAGATGCAATGTGGTATCCATAAATCTTATTAATTTTTACTTCTACAATCAAATTCCAAATGTGTATCTTGCCAAATGATGGTACGGACAAAGAATAACAATTTATGTAAAATGTTCTGTATGGATAGAGGAACAAAATATACTAATTCCTGACAGTATTATACATTTTTAAACTTTACTCACAGTTTTCAGAATTACTTTCAGAGTGGATTCCCTTATAAAAACTTATTGCAAATAAAGTTTTAAAGTATTCTGTATCATTAAAATAATAATTTAAAAAATACAATTATTACATAAGGTATTTAATTTTCTTGAAATTAAACATGAAAAATTAAATTTAGACTAAATATCATGTACGGTACAATATTTTTAATATAAATGAGTTTGTTTGTGTTATATTAAAAAAAACTATAGGAAAAATAAACAGTCCAAAAAAGCACTTATTCAACTAGTGCCATAAACTCTCAATATTGTAATATAATTTTTGCAGATTCAAAAAATATGGATTAAACAGCATTTCCCTGTAGGGGGAGAACACCTAAGTCTTGTTGCAAAACATTAGGGCTTACAAGAAATAAGAAAATATTGAAAGACATACAGGTAGCTATAGGTAATGGATACAGTTCCCAAGATTAATATGCAAATAATTCTAGAAAGAATTTCAATCATTAAAAGAGAGATTTTTTTTTCAAGGCTCAGATGGATATTATATTTATTGAGTTTACATCCTAAATTGTAAATGTTATTACGAGGGTGAATCAAATATAAACCGGAATTATTGTTTACAATTTTATTGAATTAACAAAAAAATACAAAACCACCACCTCATTTTTCTACATAGTCTCCTGCATTTCCAACACACTTTTGCCATCGAGTTGGCAACTTTTTGATGCTGTCTTTGAAGAATGAGGGATGATGTGTAGTCAGCCAATTGCGCACGAACTCCTCTACCACTGCATTGTCACTAAACCGCCTTCCTCCCAGGTCTTCTTTCAGTGACCCAAACAAATGGTAGTCACAAGGTGACAAATCTGGACTGTAAGGAGGATGTTCCAGAGGTGTCCAATGCATTTTTGTCAGTTTTTCTGTTCCTGGCTGAGGAGCCGAGGAACCCACCTGGCAGACAATTTTCGGAATTTGAGTTCATCACTGATGATGGCTTGAACACTTCCGAAGCTTATTCAGAAATTGTTACACGCCGATTCTCCTCAATAAGGTCCCGTACAGCACGAATGTTGTCTGCAGTGATGCTTGTCTGCAGTGATGCTTGTTGTCTTTGGTGGGGCTCATTTTCCACTGAATCCCGGCCCGCTAAAATTTTTTTGCGCCAATCCATACATTTGTATCTTCGAAAGGATTGCTTCCCCGAACTGCGCATGGAGCCTCCTCAAAATTTCAGAAGGTTTAGTGCCTTCTTTTGCCAAAAACTTAATAATAATGCATTGTGCAACAGACGTGTGTACCTCTTGCTCACTCATGGCGTACTGAAGCAAGCGCCGGCTCTTTGGAGTGCGACACATCAAGATCCCTACTCCAGACACCCCCACCAACTTCCCCTCCAAACTGTAACCTTTGCAGTTTGCTACCATATCCTCCAGATACAAATTCTGGTTTATATTTTATCCACCCTCGTATAAAGACATAAACTTACTTTTTATTGACCATCTCTGATCTCTGTACATATTAATTCTATAATAGTCCTAATTATTTTCCAACTTGTTCTATAGTTTGGACTTGATTATTTTTCCATTTATTATTCAGGATAATATGTGCAGATAAGAATTAAAAAAATATATTATAAACATGAAAGAAACTAAACTTAATCTATAATACTGGAAGGTAATTTTATGCAGGGTGTGTCTAATCTTTAGGAACAATATTATATAGTAGAGGACTGTAAAATGAGTATTTTGAGCTAGAGAACCAAAGTTTGTAAATACGTTTTTCAGATGCCATGAGATTTTGTCTGAAGAATTTAATTTTCATAGCAAATAACTACTTGGTTGTCCTTTGAAAGCACTGGAACTTAGATTAAAAGGGAAGAGATTGAGATATAGATGAAAAGAACAAGTTAAGGAGAATGTCAAGAAAAGAGGAGGCGAATGGATGGAAATTATGGAAGATGAAACATGGAATGATCGAGAGAGATGGAGGCTTTGCTCAAAACTCGACCCTTGGAAAGGGAACATGTGACTAAATGAAGAACCAAACAAGTCTTCTGTATTGACATTTGATGATGGATTTTTCTTATATGGGCACATCAATTTGTTGGTGTATGAAACTTCAGTAGGCACTGATGAGGAACTGCTTGCTACATATTAGCTGTCAGTCTTGTTATGTATCAGACACAAGGGATCTTTAAAAGAGTGCAATATAATTTGTTATGACATTGTTAAGCATGTATTGAAACTGGTGTTTACCACTATGGACATCTATTCTGAGCTCTAAGTTGTTGATGTTAATATGAGGTGTAAGTTGTTCATGATCATCATAAATTAAGTAAGTGCATTTCTGACTATTGGGGTTCCCTATCTCAAATACTCATTTAGAGTCCTCTAGAATCTGTATAGTTTTGATCCCAAAGGTTTGAAACAATCTTTATACATGCATTCTTAAATTTGAATTTTTGCCAATGTAAGAACACAAAACTCATGTCTTTGAAATCAATGCAATAATACCTACATATGTCATCCCTGGAATTTATAGACAACAAAGACTGATTCATGGAAAATCATTAGATACCTATATTAAAACTATTTTCATTTTTTATTTAAAAATGTAGCCTCAGAGACATGGTAGAATAAAATATAAGTTTGAAATAAAACCAAATAAAACTTAAAAAGTTGTTTGAGTTAAACATAATTCATGTAATAAGCAACTTTTTGAAATGAATAAATATTATATGCTATACCATATTTAAAAATACTGTATATTTGCAACCTTATTATCGGTTTCAATACCCAACAGAGTACCTTAAAACTATAATCAAAATCTTTAGTACACAAAAAAAAAAAAAGAATCTTTATAGTAAATCCACAATGTACATAGAACAGAAGTAAACAGTCACCTAGCTTGATGTCCTTTCATTGGCTAACTGCATTAGTGCAGCCTTCATTCACTTACGAAATAACTTAACCTGCTCAAGTATTGTGATGTGAAGTGCTCTACTTTCATATTTATGCTAAATAGTTGTGGAGAATATTGTGAATCATATTTGAAGAGAAAAATATTACGCTCAGAACGGGGCTTGAACCCGGGACCTTTGGTATTCTAGACCAAGTGCTCTACCGACTGAGCTGCCGGAGCAAGTACCGATCTAAACGCAAATTTTCCTCTATATACATTGTAATTCTTGCGCACCAAATACTATGAAACCTTTGCTTCTATCTTTGCAAATGGTGGCTTCTTAATTAAGAAGATATATATATATGGGAATTATACATTACATTATAAAGCCAGTACGGTTTCTTTCAATGTTTTTATTATTCATTTATACATCTTAATGATGGATAAATCATATTTGAAGAGAAAAATATTACGTTCAGACCGGGGCTTGAACCCAGGATCTTTGGTTTTCCAGACCAAGTGCTCTACCGACCGAGCTACCGGAGCAAGAACCAATCTAAATGCAAATTTTCCTCTATGTATGTTGCAATTCCCGTGCACCAAATGCTGGCTTCTTTATTAAGAAGACATATATATATATGGGAATTATACTTTACGTTTTAAGAAATATAGCAGGATATACTCTGCTGTATAAGAAAAGAAATGAAGATATAAGAAAGGAACTAAATATTTAATTAATAAATATGGATTTTCATCAAGTAAACACCAGCTGAATTGATTATTAAATATTTTCAAACTTACAGACCGATTAATTAAATATAGGAACACCTGGAAAGAACATATTGATAGAATGCCAGAAGGAAGATTTCCAAAATTATTGCTAAATTATAAACCGCAGGGAAGGAGAAATGTTGGACATAGAAGATGGTCTGAACAATTTTAACAATTCTAGCTTTCATGAAACCGGAACGAGCCAACAGGCTTAATCCCTGGATGATGATGACATTACGTTATAAAGCCAGTACGGCTTCTTTTGATGTTTATATTATTCATTTCATACATCTTAATGATGGATAAATCACATTTGAAGAGAAATATATTGTGAATATATTTTGATTTTTATCATTATCTTTTGTTTTGTTTCTATTGTTACATGAGGAACATTGTTGATTCAGAGAAAACAGTGAAATAACTTACAGAATTAAGAGATATATGTGTTGTAATAACATCCACTGCACATTTTGTGCTTTGGATTCTGCACTTGGCAGATAGATAACATTAATGCGGTCTATTTTCAATTGATGCACCACTTCAGTAGACCACTGTATGTAGATGTATTCTTGTAGGATGAGTGTATGTTTATGTGTTTATATTGTGTAAAGTGTGTTGTATTAGGAATGATGACAAGAGAAAGAAGAAGGTGAAACCTGGCACCAACACACAGCCTACTCCTGTCAAAAAACATCAAGGGAATCTGCCAGGCTTATCATTCATCTGTCAGATGAATTGCTGTCAAAAGTACCACATGCCTTCACAATATATCTGCAGCAGAGGAATTTTAAATTTAATGCAGGAATCTAGTGCACAATCTAATGATTAAAAATTGTATACCATCATCCCTCCTGGTACCAAAACAGAGAATTTTATAATTAAATTAATTTTGAAGCATGGTCTTATAATATAGCATTATTAATAGTTTGTCATCATTACGTTTAAATATATGCTTTGAACTAAACTCACACATGTGTTACAGAAAGTGATTCACATATACTATAATATTTAATTTTTTTGAATCATGGAAGAAAATTGTGCAATCAGGACCATCAAAACTTACATCACTGGTAAAGGAAAAGTGCACCAAAAAGATCCAAATTGTAAATGAAATTATTTAAAGAGAAAATCCTTAAATAGCTGTGTCAAATATAGTAAGTAAAGTGGTTTTATCAATTGGAGCATCAGTAAATATTGTCTATAAAATGGTGAAAGAGTAATTAAAATTAAACAAAGCTGCAAAGGTATGAGTATCCCAATAGGCAACAGATTTTTGCTGACATTACAATTTGCTGATGATCAACTGGTTTTAGCACAAGACAAATTTGATATGGAATTCATGATAAAAAGATTGAAAAACACATATGAATCATGGGGTCTCACAGTAAATTTACAAAAAACAGAATATCTGGCAATAAATAGCAATAAAAGAGAAAATTTAATATTGGAAGAAGGAATCAAAATAAAACAAGTGAAACAAACTAAATATTTGGGAATAATTATGGATAACATTGAAGGTATAGGCAAAGAGAATATAAAACATAGAATTGAATTGAGTAGCAAAATAATATCATCGTTAAATTCCATATGGTGGGATAAGCATATTTGGAAAGACACAAAAAAATATAGTGGTAAACATTGGTGGAATCTGTTGCAATGTATGGGAGTGAGGTATGGACACTCAATAAGTACTACAAGAATAGACTAATAGCTCTAGAAATGGATTATTTACGCAGAAGTGCCAGAAAGTCAAAATTAGAACATGTCACAAATAAGGAAATTAGAAACATAATGGAAGCAGAAGAAAGCATAATTGAAAGAATTGAGGAGAAGGAATTAAAGTGGTTAGGACATGTTTTAAGAATGGAAGATGAGCGATGGCCAAAGCAACTATATCAATGGCCCGACCAGAAAGAAGAAAAGAGGGAGACCAAAGTTAACATGGAAGGAAAACATGAAGACATTAATGCATGTCAGAGGGCTAAGCATTGACGATGCCCAAGATCGTAGGCTTTGGAGGTTTGGCACGGGAAGATGGCAGCAGCTGTAAAAACCGAAGATAGATAATTAAAATTGTAGGAAGTAACACTGCAAGGTTTTATTTTATAATCATTAAAGAATCGGAAATTCAACATCTCACCTCATAATCTATTATCATTGATAGAATATAAATCTACAGGTGAGATTAAGTCACTGGTCAAGATTAAAAGGAAATTGAAGACAATGTTAAATGTGCTAACAAGAGGAATATACATACATTCTATTTTAATAACGAAATTCCAACTGTAAGCAAAATTATGTAAAACAAGTTATTGAAAAAGGACAGCAAAGATTCTGGGATGTTGATAACAGGTTGGAAGAGATTGCTGAAATTGTTATTAGTCTTGAATCTGATTTGTCAGAAAGTGATTTATGTTTTATTATAGTATACGCTAACGGGACATGACTGCTTGAATAAACACCTACACAGAATTGGTATAACAGATTCACCTAAATGCCCTTTTTGCAATTTAAATGAAGATATGGAAAGAAACCATCTCCTCCATTGTCCAGCTTTTGTAGAAGAGACCAGCCTTTCTGCTAAATATTGGAGTGCAAGAGAGCGAATGATTTCATTATCAAGTGCTCGACATTAGATACCAACCAACCAACCATATTTTTATTTTAGAAAGAAAAATTACATTCAAACCGGGAGTCGAACCCCGGACCTCTAACTCTGTACGTCAGTGCGGTAACCATTACGCCATTGGAACTTCTGATAGGAACATCAAATTTCTTTCTAATTATACAATTAATTCTCCTTTCATCCGAAGGCCGATAGCCATTGCTATCAACAATGCCATCTGATGACTTCTTTTCGAAGTATTTTTTATTGAGAATTTAAACATTAATTTTTAAGCGGTTAAAGCTACTATTTTGATGTTATATTTTAAATTAACATGTTCCAGAATTGGATAGTTTTATTTTAGAAAGAATGTTCCTATCGGAAGTTTGAATGGTGTAATTGTTACCGCACTGATGTACAGAGTCAGAGGTCCGGGGTTCGAACATAATTTTTCTTTCTAAAATAAAACTATATCCAATTCTGTTAATTTAAAATATAACATCAAAATAGTATATATATATATATATATATATATATATTCAGATTTTGTTTTCCAGAAAATCCAACAGCCTTCAAAACAGGTTCTTGTAAAATATGCTTTTTTTTCATTTACTTTCAACTGTTTATTTCTGCTCCGTATATATAATGGATTTACTATAGCAATCAAGGATAATATTATATATATAGTTCTTAATTTCAGGAACTCTGAATCTGATTCTTGTCAACACATATTATAGTGAGTTATAAATAATAGCAATTTATCTAATAATGGGTAAATGGACCAATACAGGTGCCCATAAAGTAATTATCCATTTTGCAGAAAACGTACATGTGGATTATTTTTGTTACAGGTACAGTGAAGATACGTCATAATGTTTACAATAAATGAAAGAATAGCACTTGTTCAATATTGTTTAAATGACAAACCCTATGATGAAGTCCAGAAACTGTTTCAGAGGCGGTTTCACAAGGATTGCGCAGATCCGGCAATTGTGTCTGTTGACGATGCCAGAGACATGAAATGTCGCTTCAACACTGAAGAGAACATGATTCATAAGGTTCTCCTCGTCTACAGCATCCAACAGATCATGACACATGGCTGCTCATGCCGCAAAGTCTTCATCCTCTAGCTTGTGGATGTTCTTGGACTTCGTTCGATAGCTTCCCTCACACTCTGTACAGATTGTGGGCTAACTGGTGGTCTTCCAGAACAGTCCTCATCGGCTACAGAACCTGTTCACAATCCTCGTAGGGGGGGTCCTTGTAAAACAGCCTCTGGAGTTCATCATAGGGTTTGCCATTTAAACGATATTGAACAAGTGTGATTCTTTTATTTATTGTAAACATTATGACATATAACGGGACATAACTGCCTGAATAAACACCTACACATACTTGGCATAACAGATTCACCTAAATGCCCTTTTTGCAATTTAAATGAAGATATGGAAAAGAAACCATCTCCTCCATTGTCCAGCTTTGTAGAAAATACCAGCTTTTTTGCTAAATATTGGAGTGCAATAGAGCAAATAATTTCATTATCAAGTGCTCGACATTAGATACCAACCAACCAACCAACATATCTTCACTGTACCTGTAACAAAAATAATCCTCATGTATGTTTTCCGCAAAATGGATAGTTACTTTATGGGCATCCTGTATTTGCAACTGAGATTTCTATGATATCAGCAAAAAACAAAATTTTAGTCATAAGTTATTTACCAGTACTGTACATTGTTTTCTCTTATTCCAATGATTTATATTGTTTTTTTTTGTTATTGTAATACATAACTTCTTCATATACAATATATATTCTATATGGGCAATACAAATTCTAACACTCGCTGGCACCATGAATGATCATGTCTGTGTAGACATAACCTCTCCATACATCCTTAACTGGAGCAAATGTTTTTCAATCATTCCCTGTATAATTCACTTCTCTCAAATCATAGTTAATGTTATTGTCATATTTTATTCTTGGCCTACCTACTGGGTACTTTCTTTCTGGTTTTCCTACAAGAAGTTTCCGTGACAGTCTTTCATTCCAAATTTGCCAAAAAAAAAATGTCTGGTCCATTGCAGTCTACATGTTCTTATTACATCTGGTTTCCTATAAAGATCACATATCTCAGACTATTGTGCAGTTTTCTCCAATCACCTGTCTGTTCATCTCTCTCTTTGGTCCAAACATTTTCCTAATTTTTTAAGCAGGCTTCATTGATCCTACTTAGTGATCTGAAATGACCATGACAAAAATTTATATATAAATATATATATGTGTGTGCGTGTGTGTGTCTGGCAGTCGTAATTATTGTTTTTCAGAATCAAACTCGGCATGTAGCAGTCAATTAAAAAAGTAAGGTTAAATTCATTAATCAGCAAAATTGGACCAATAGGAGTGGGGGCAGTGGCGGCTGTTTGATTTAGAACATGGAGGGGGCTGTCAGCGACCTGGGCTAGCCAACATATAATATAATGCATTTATATGCATTGTAATTAAGGCTTTTAGAAGCCAAGGGGTTAAGTACACATTTTGGCCAATGCACTTAATGTCAAACGTAATTGCTCAGAGTGTCAGACAATGGAGAAAGAATTACCTTACCAGTATTCTAATAATGCAGAAACATTTAATTAAGGACATTATTAATGGAAGAATAGAAAAAGAAAATAACATTTATTGTGAATTAAATTTCAATAAAATAACTCTGTTTGAAATAAGAGTAGGAGAAATCCCTTCATTATATATAAAAAAAGTCAATCCCTTTTGGTTAAAAATTCCGTAAGCCATGGGATAAATTTCTCGAACTGGCAACACTGATTATTTATGGTAGATAATATGTTTCCTTGCAAGTAGATTTGCTAATTTGAACAAATAAAAAGACAGGATGGGTCAACAAGAAAGTTAAAAAGCTGGGACACAAGTGACAGACAAACAAGAGCCTAAATATGAGATGTAGTTTCTACACAGATTACATCCTTACAGAAATAAAAAAAAAATAATTTTGAGTACTATAAAATATAATTCTGTACTTAAGAAGCAAAAAGGCATATGTCTATTCTTATAAATTGTGAGTTATTCACACTTTTGTGACAAGCTTGAATGAATACACAACATGGAGAAAAGGTAGTTGTCCTCTGCACACTCCTCCTTGTGATTTTGATATAATATTTAGGGTGGCTTTCCAGAAACCTTTAGAAGAAAAAAGGCGCATGTAGGACATCTACCTAATGCACAACAAGGTTCTGCAAGATTCAGGGTTTTGTGACCCATGCCATCCAAAATATTCATTTCAACCCCATGAAATGATTTTAATGAGTTATATTTGGAAAGCAACGGGAAGCTACCACACCTATAATTCCCTAGTAAAGCTGCAAAGCATTGCATGAAAATGCTATGATTGCAGTGAAAGACCTGCCCTCGGGTAGAATTACTACGGATGGATATTTGGGACATCAATATTTTTTTGTGTCAACTTTAGAATAAATTGATGGGCTATTCTTTAGAATGATTTACTCGTGATTTTTCAGTTTATTATCGTGAATTATAACTTTTCTTCTGTATTCAGTAACATTTTTAAATATTTAAAACAATTTTTATAACATTATTTTAGAATTTTTAAGTATTTACTCAAATACACATATTGTGGTGGTGACTTGCTCTTTTCTCCAGAGAGTATATTATATAGTTGGAACCAGTGGGTTATCGGTGGTTGCGATTATTAAGGAGTGAAAAAAAGGACGTATGTTAGAGTAATTGAATTATGTTAAGTGTGAGTTAGTTAGTTAGCTTTTAGGTTCATTACATTTTAAATGTGTCTAAAAACATAAAACAAAAAAAACTATAATAATCGAAACAACGATAATAATCGATATGTGGTTCGATGGTGGGTTATTGCTGGCTCTATAAACTCTGACGCATGTGCACTGTTGTTCTATAGGATTTTGAAAATATATCAGGTAAATTAAAGTGGAGAATCTCCAATTGATGTATTTTGCTGGACATGTGATAAGTAAATCTGTCAGAGAAGATATTTCAAGATTTACAAATTAATGAAGTCATTATTCCTATGAAGATCTAATAGAAATTATACTGATCCTGATATACCTTTCTATCATATACAGAGCATGTTACTTAGCAGAATGTAAAGAAAACCAAATTCCTGAAGGAAATTTAGCAAAGGAACAGAGAAGTTTTACATGAAGATTTTAATCTTTCTATTAAATTCTCTTACAAAGATACCTAGTACTACCTTGGTTTCCTAGATGTCAGTATGAGGCAGAACGCTGACCACAGACCACTCAAATGACATCTATACGAAAACAAGTGTAACTAAATTATTATGGTTCAAATTCTTCCCTGTAGGGGGAGAGCACCTAAATCTCTGTTAAGGGAAACATTGACTTACAAGGAAAAAAAAAAAAAGACAAAGATACTTTTGATGATTGTAATTACTTTAAGAAATCAATTAATGATGCCAGTAATAAAGAATCAAAGATTGAACTCAGGGAAAAGTTTGACGAACCTCACAAGGAAGTGGATAATATTTATGCTTTTAAAAATACACACAAATTAGAGGAAAATTCAAATAGAAAGAAAAGGAAACTTACTATGGACTCCAAAAATGCATTCAACTCCTAGCATGAGTAATTGCTAATCATTTGACTTACGGAAGTCTAGAACTTTGAATTTAACAATTCATGATGCAGCATTTAATGAAGGATGAAATATTGCTAAAAAGATGGTATAAATAATGACTGAAAATTAAGGAGCTTGGCAGTTACATCAGTTCAGTCAATATATCACAGTGGGTCCCAATATTACTGCCTTTAAGGTATAAATCAAAGCCATTGAAGAGGAGGTCAATAACCTTATATTCTGTCAGAAAATATTCACAAATGCAGTCATCTTAGTAGACTCTAGAGCTGTAATCCGAGCAATAGCCTCCAACCAACACCAGTAAATGAAACCACCATGGAATGCTGCAATCTGCTGAAGTTTTTAAAACAGCTAAACAGGACAGTAGCCTTCCAGTGGATTCCTTCACATATTGGACTACTTGGTAAAGATATGGCAGAGAAACTCGTAAAAGAGGCACTAGAACCCAAATCACAATAAACACCAAACCATGCCTCCACAGAAAGACTGAAGAAGTGAAAAATTCATTCCAAATGGAACAAATGCAAGAGAACTCTGATGCAGCAAAGAAAAAGTCATGGGAAAAAGTAGACAAATTAGCAACAGAAATAAACAACAAAGGAAAAAAGGAAGCAGTGGCAAAATTTAGATTGATGACAGGACATGACTGTCGCTCACCATCTGCACAGTCCAACAGATGTATTTTGTGTAATAACCCGGATCACATTATGAACAAACATAATTTCCTGCAGTGTCTAGTATCAAACACCACAGCACAACAATCCAAAGACTTTGACAGTTTGTAGTGAGAGTAGATAACTTAAGCATCGATTCCGGCCACTGGAAAATGATAATAAATCAATGATAGAAAAGGAAGGAATGAACTAGATCTTATTTGCTGAAATTAGCTCAATTACATTTGAGAGAACAAATGGATATGTTAACCATTTAGCCAGACAATTGCAGTGGCAAAAATCAAAATATATGATTTGTATTAACCCATTCGCCTCAAAAGATGAGGTAGACTCGCTGGCAGTTAAATGGCCTTCAACTCAGAAGACAAGGTACACTCGCTTAACTCTGCTCTTATATATTTTGCAATATTTTGTACATCCCTTGGCAAGGTAATCTTTTGTTACTATTTATGAATAGTAGAGGAATGTGTTTTGACCTTCACCCTTATTGTGACCTCAAGTACCGTTATCTTTTGCTTGTTTTGAATATCTGAAAAAAAAAAGGCACTATAATTTACGGTAACTTAAATCCGGTTTCTGGAGGAATGCATTGAGAATTTAAACCTGAAATGAATGGGTTAATGTATGCTTGGCTCCTTTGTAGTTTCAAATCTTGGTAAGATTAAACACAAGTCAGATTTTAAAAGATCATACACACATGGAAGTTGATAACATTCATTAATTTATACAATGAAACAAATTTAAGCTTCCTGACTTGTAAATTTATGTACCTTGTGACTGAGATTATTTCATCTGAATGTGCCAAGTAAAGCATCTCAAGATTTGGCCTTAAAGACCCATGAAATGCATCTCAAGATTTCAAAGATGAAAAACTCTTCATCTCTTCATCCAAAGTAAAAGATCTATTAACAAGAAATACCACTCATTTGAACTTGGATCAAATCCATCAGCTCCATAAAATATACAAACTTACAAACAATGACAAATTGGATACCAGAATGTTATACTATATTTTAACAGAGCTATTCCACATAACAACAACAAAGAGAATATCTCCTAGCTGAATAATTACTTTATTATTATAGAGGTTCGTAATAAAATAATTCTGTTTAATGGATTGTATTCATGACATACAGATCATTGTACATGTTATATAAACTTTTTTTCTGAACAATGTTTAATTTGTGAAGACGGTTATTACATATATGTACTGTAAGCTGGTTTGAATGAATATATATTTGAAGAGAAAAATTTTCGCCTAGACCGGGACTCGAACCCGGGACCCTTGGCTTTCCGGGCCAAGTGCTCTACCAACTGAGCTACCGAGGTGAGTTACGATCTAGACGCAAATTTTTCTCTTATATACGTTGTAATTCCCTATCGCCAAATGCTTTTGAAACCATTGCTTCTATCTTTGCAAATGGCGGCTTCTTAGTTAAGAAGACATTTATTGGGAATTTAACATTACTTTATAAAGCTAGTAAGGCTTCTAATGATGTTTTTATTATTCATTTAACATTTCTCAATGAAAGATAAATTATATTTGAAGAGAAAAATTTTCGCCTAGACCGGGACTCGAACCCGGGACCCTTGGCTTTCCGGGCCAAGTGCTCTACCAACTGAGCTACCGAGGCGAGTTACGATCTAGACGCAAATTTTTCTCTTATATACGTTGTAATTCCCTATCGCCAAATGCTTTTGAAACTATTGCTTCTATCTTTGCAAATGGCGGCTTCTTAGTTAAGAAGACATTTATTGGGAATTTAACATTACTTTATAAAGCTAGTAAGGCTTCTAATGATGTTTTTATTATTCATTTAACATTTCTCAATGAAAGATAAATTATATTTGAAGAGAAAAATTTTTCTCTTCAAATATAATTTATCTTTCATTGAGAAATGTTAAATGAATAATAAAAACATCATTGAATGAATATGTTTATATTTAGAAGCTTCAGACAAGATCACATACCAAAATGTAAACACTTTTAAAATATTAAGTTTTTTTGAGACTTGGAAACATCTTACCTCAAATTATTGATTTTATTCTTGAACATGTTTCTTCTATATCATCAGCTTGCCTAGACTGTTGCGTTTTATGTTGTGGACCCTGGATGCCAATATCAGATATAAAACGCAACAGTCTGGCAAGCTGATGATGATAAAGAAAATTATATCAAAACATGTTCGAGAATAAATCAACAATTACACTAGTCAAGAGTGAAAATGTAACTGGAATGAAATAAATGTTTCGTAAATATATTGATCATGTTGATAACGAAAAATACAATGAAAAGCTCTAATTAGCTCTCATTTATAAGTTACTAGCTGGCCCGGCGAACTTTGTATCACCTTTAAATATTTTTACGTTAATATATATAATAGTCCTGGCCACGTGTTGCTGTGGCTAAGGTATACATTAAATTATGTTGTAGTAAACTAAGTGAAATTATTATTTATGAATAAAGACTGAAACGTTATAGCCAGTATAAAAATCCACGGGACTGAGATTTGAACCTGAGGTCAAAATTTGAAAACGATTGATGAAAATTTTCGTAGAGTTGATAAGAAGCACAAATCAGCATAAAATGTTGAATTTTAGATTTTATTAATTTTATATTCAAGTTTGTAACAAATGAGTAAATTACAAAGTTGTTAGTTGATAACATGTAACATTTAATAATCAATTGAGTAGGTGTTTACTTGATGAAAATCCATATTTATTAATTAAATAAAAATAAAATGTAGTTTTATTTGATTTTCATATTTATTATATAATTCAGTGACAGGTGTTTCGGCACACTGTACCTTCTTCAACATGTCTGAAGAAGGTACAGTATACCGAAACAGCTGTCACTGAATTATATAATAAATATGAAAATCAAATAAAACTATGTTTTATTTTTATTTAATTGTAACATTTAATTTTATAAATGAGGTAGGATAGATAATTCTTAATTTTTAGCAACAATATTTATTATTTTGAATTATAAACATTTTAAATTTTAATTTAATTTAGCACTAATCGGTGCAAAATATTCTTGGTTAACCTGTCTCTAGTTAACACAAATAGATTTGATGGTTTTCCCACACGTGAGCATGCAACATATAATTGCCCATGGGAAAAACATGGATTTTCCAAATCTAAACCACAAATGGACATTGTTTGGCCTTGAGACTTATTTATAGACATGGCGAAAGCTAAACGAATAGAAAACTGTAGCCTTCTGAAGGGTATCGTAGATTCTGACAGTATCATTGGAATACGTGGCAACAGGACCACTTCTCCTTTAAACTTTCCAGTCAAAATGGTTGCTTCAAGAATATTCCCAGTGATCTTTTTGATGACCAAACGTGTACCGTTGCATAATCGAGCTGGATTCAAATTACGTTTTTTTCTACAAACTTGTTGCCAGTTTGGATTCTCATCATCATCAAGAAATCTCAGTATAGTAATATCATCTTGTGATATATTATAGTCATCTTGTTTTTCATTTAATTGAGGCATGGAGATTGTTTCTGTAATATTAGGCATATTATTATAACTAACAGACTTACTTACAGTTCTGTTATTCTGCTCCTTAGGACCTTCATATGTTTTTAAATTGACATTCTTCTTAAATGTAAGATTTATGTCACATAGGCCTATACCAATTTGTGGAAATTCACTTGATATCTTATCATTCATGGTCTCTAGAACTGATTTGTCATATGTTCCAATGTCCCATCTCGGTCCAGTTAAATTTAAGTTAAGTTGCTGTCTTTCAGCCAGATTACTTAAAACTAATACTTACGCATGAAATTAATATTATTATCAATATATTGAAAATAAAATAAACACTGAACACATTTAAATTATGAAATAATCAATATTTGTAATTTAATTGAAATTCGCGGTTGCAACAAAAAGCACAGCCACCTGGATCTCTCTTTGTTAAATAATAAACCAATTACCTTACACCGCCATCTGTTAGAATCATATGGAACTCACAGATAATTATAACTCTTTGTTAAGCAATAAAAAAATAATGTGACTATATTAAAAATCATCGGAGAACATATTGTTTAAATAACTCACCTCATAGGATTCATGCTTCCATGATATCGCGATTTCAAACATAATCATGTTCATCGTCAGCCATAACTCCGACTGTTGAAATTCTTCGGCCGTCAACTATTCTATTGTCGCCATCTTCAGTGCTGCTATCTATGGTTGAATTTATGAACTTTGAAATCAATGTAATTTCGTTAGGGATATCAAAATTCATTGATCTATTTTTGTTTTTCTGAATGTATATTTTTTCCCAAACTGTCAATTCCAAAGGTTTCTCTACTTGTTTTAAAAGTTTAGCTTCTCTTCCAATTTTATGATGTTCTAATAAACTATGTGCAGCAATTGCAGATTTTTCAATTTCACAATTTTAATATTTCTGAAATGTTTCTTTTGTCCGAATTTCCAAATTCTTTTTTTTTTTCCTATATAAACTTTATTGCAATCTTCACAATTTATTTGATAAATTCCAGATTTCTTACTGTCTGGAACTTTGACTTTTTTATTGGTACTTAGAAGATTACCCAGACTAAATTTATTTATTGTGTCCAAAAAATGTTGTATTTGTCAAAATTTTTTGAAATTTCCTATGCATTTCAGGATGGTAAGTAATTTTCTTGTATTTTTTTCTTTTCTTTGCAATTTTTGTAAAGTAGTATATTCATTAAGTCTTTTATTGTGTTTGAATTTCTTCAACTTATTTATAATTAATTCTTTATCAAAACCATTTAATCTAGCAGTGTTTAAGATATGTTTAAACTCTTTATTGAAATTTTCTTCGTTTAATGGTACATTTGTCAATCTGTAAATTAAGCTATTGAATATTGCATGCTTATGAGCAATGTGATTGAAGCCTGATGATTTAATGTAATTATCTGTATGAGTTCCTTTTCTAAATATATCAAATTCAATTTTCAGTGTTTGATCATTCCTAATTATACATAAATCCAAAAAGAAAATTTCAATAAAGAGTTTAAACATATCTTAAACACTGCTAGATTAAATGGTTTTGATAAAGAATTAATTATAAATAAGTTGAAGAAATTCAAACACAATAAAAGACTTAATGAATATACTACTTTACAAAATTGCAAAGAAAAGAAAAAATACAAGAAAATTACTTACCATCCTGAAATGCATAGGAAATTTCAAAAAATTTTTGACAAATACAACATTTTTTGGCACCAATAAATAAATTTAGTCTGGGTAATCTTCTAAGTACCAATAAAAAAGTCAAAGTTCCAGACAGTAAGAAATCTGGAATTTATCAAATAAATTGTGAAGATTGCAATAAAGTTTATATAGGAAAAAAAAAAAAGGAATTTGGAAATTCGGACAAAAGAACATTTCAGAAATATTAAAAATTGTGAAATTGAAAAATCTGCAATTGCTGCACATAGTTTATTAGAACATCATAAATTGGAAGAGAAGCTAAACTTTTAAAACAGTAGAGAAACCTTTGGAATTGACAGTTTGGGAAAAAATATTCATTCAGAAAAACAAAAATAGATCAATGAATTTTGATATCCCTAACGAAATTACATTGATTTCAAAGTTCATAAATTCAACCATAGATAGCAGCACTGAAGATGGCGACAATAGAATAGTTGACGGCCGAAGAGAATTTCAACAGTCGGAGTTATGGCTGACGATGAACATGATTATGTTTGAAATCGCGATATCATGGAAGCATGAATCCTATGAGGTGAGTTATTTAAACAATATGTTCTCCGATGATTTTTAATGATTATACCTCATAATGTTTACTTCCCAACATTAATTAAATATAATGTGACTATATATTTAGTTGTAAACTACCCTATGTCTCAAGTTGGATCAAACTGCACACAATGTGCAAAATTTTATTAAAATCGGTTCAGTAGTTTAGGATTCCATCGCAGACAAACAACGTGACACGAAATTTTTATATATTAAGACAGGGGGGGGTGTATTTATGGTTTTTCTTAAGTCAATTTCAAACTTTCAGGCAAGCAGCTACAGCATCATCACTATTTATCCTAGGATCATGCTTCATATCTCATTCTTTTCAGAAAAGATGTCCCTATCATGTACCCGAGGTGGGAAAATTGGAATTTTTTCTGAAAAAATCCCTTGTTTCTAAAGCCCAGTTTTTCGAAAGATTCTGACTTTGTGTGTAACAATGAGTGTGCGGAGAATCACTAAATAACACAGCCTGAACTTAATGTCTAGTGAGAGATCTGGAATTACTGAAAGGTATAGATGAACTGTTGGTGTCTAGACTACAACAGCAGAATTGTCTTGAGAAGGTGGTAAACGTGATTACTCCGAACCCGCCACATGCTATTCCTTCCATTTTTCGAAAGTGAAAGGAACTTAATAATCTGTAGTCATGTAGAGGGACTAATGGCAGCTATGGCCATTAAAGTGATGAGTGGAGGTTGTTTGACTCCTCCAAAATAAAGTTTCAAGTGTGTTCCTACTGCATAATGGCAATGTGTTACCATTGATTCCGATGGTATGGACCTTACATGAAAGAATCATATGTTAACATGAAACAAATTGTTTTTGTGATAGAATTATGACAAGTTTAAATGGCAGATTTCTGGGGATCTGAAAATCAGGGATACTACAACAGGGCTATACCAAGTTCTGTTGCTTCCACTTCCAGTGCCTCTGGCATAGCCACGCCATAGCACTTTATTATAAAAAGAAAGATTGGCTTAAGCATTAATCACTTGAACCAGACCTCACAATGAATCCAAGAACATAATTCTCCCTGCTCTTCATATAAAATTGGGCCTAATGAAAAACTTTGTTAAGGCCATGGACAAAACTGGGGTAGCATTTATCTATTTGTGCCAGAAATTTCAATACCTTAGTGAGACAAAAAAAAGAGGGGATTTTCGTGGGTCCCCAGATGTGGAAAATGAAACAAAGAAGAGCATTTTAACACCATCCTGGCAGATATAATGAAAAGTTAGCTTGGGATGCCTTTGTTCAAGTGTCAACAAAACTTTCTAGGAAAGAGGGCAGGAAACTATAAGGATCTTGTGGCAAATATTCTGCACTGCTACGATAGACTCGGGTGTAACATGTCCTTAACCCATTGGATACTTTTAACGAGTCTCCCTCGTGAGCATGTAGGGAGTCCAGACAGCTCCACCATTACCTACACTTGTGTTAAAACCCTCGACTGTAAGAAGTTGGCTCTTTCTTTAGTAATTAAACTTTTCTGTTCACTATCTATAAAATTTGTTGCAGGTTTATGTAAAGCATATACGTAGGCCTAGTATATTGTATAGTTTAATATAGTTATAATTTGGTTGGTATCTAATGTCGAGCACTTGATAATGAAATCATTCGCTCTCTTGCACTCCAATATTTAGCAGAAAGGCTGGTCTCTTCTACAAAAGCTGGACAACGGAGGAGATGGTTTCTTTCCATATCTTCATTTAAAGTTATAATTTACAGAATGGTTTCTTTCCATACCTTCATTTAAAGTTATAATTTACAGAATAGTATATTTATAGGTATTTATTATGGTAAAATATATATGTTGATTCAATGTTTTTTTTCGAACTTCATGGTTGTAAATTTAACATTTTAAGAAAACCCCCCCCCAATTTTATAAATGTCCATTTACAGCAAAACTATGCCTTTCAAGTTTCTTCCTAATTTTGAGGTTTCTTCACTTCAATGATAATGAATCCGTAATAAGGGAGACAGAATTTACTAAATTGGACCCGTGGTGGAGTATGTGAATACAACATTTCTGCCCTATGTTCCAAGTGAAGACATTTCACTTGATGAATCTCTTATGAGATTTCGAGGCTTACGTTCAATTCAACCCCTCTAAACGGGTGAGATTTGGAATAAAATATTACAAATTGTGTGAGTCTTCCTCAGGATATGATTCAAATATACACAGGACAAAATGCACAAGAAAACTCAGATTTTACTGCAAATGAGAGTGTAGTCCTGGAATCATAGAGAAAGGTTACACTTTACACTTAAGACAACTTGTTTTCTTCTCCTAAATTATTTTATAGAGCTCAATAGACGAGAGACATATTAGGGACAGTCAAATCTAACAGAAGAAATATGCCTATGGATTTAGTGAACATCAAACTGAAAAAAAAAAGAAGTGAAATAACAATATGATCTAGTCGGGAACTTCTAGTATTGAAGTGGAAAGATGTTTATTTATTACCATCCAAACATGAAAATGCCAACATGACTGAACCCAGTAAGAAGCAATGAAAGAATAAAGGAGGAGAACAAGAAGAAAAAGTCATAAAGGCTAAATGTATTTTAGAATGCAATAAAGGTGTGGGAAGAGAAGATCGATATGGCAAGGTTGTGGCTTGTTTTCCAGTAATGAGGAAGGCTACATAATAATTGCTGTTTATATTATCGATAATTTGAGAAGAGATATAGCAAGAACTTTCTTTGATTTGATAATGTATAGGTCTATGCTTTTATATGTTTAGTTTCAATTATTTTTATAATATACAGTATTATATTGTTTTTGTTATTTTTTCTGTTCTGTTAGAACATATTGTGTTTACTTTAAATTTGCTGACCAAGATATGTTAGTAAAAGATGGTTTTTGAAATATTTGTCAACTTTCACAGCCTTGAAAATAACAAAAGATAACGGGATACATTGCACAAAAGAGGGGTGTAGGCAGGCCATATTCCTTCGCTATTCTTAAAAGTACAAAATACTACAAGAAAAAACAAAGGTAAACAAACTATCTGAAAATGTAACTGATAGAATGCTGTACGCACGGTCTGGGTAGTCTGATTTAAAATCCAGTGCATCTGGAGTAGAGCTGAGGATATTTAAATGGGTTTCCAGTGAGCATACCAGACACTTTAACCAATGGGTTAAAGTTACATTTCTAAATTCCCACTTTGACTTCTTTCTTGGCAAATGTGGTGCTGTAAGCAACAAGCATGGGGAACGCTTCCACCAGAAAATTTTGAACATGAAAATGAGATACCAGGGAACGCGGAGTGCATCAATGTTAGCCAATTACTGCTGGACATTAATTAGGGAATCACCAGCAGAAAATTACCAATGCCAGGCGAAATGGTTGCACCTTCAGTGACCTTCTCCAAGGGACAACAACAAGGTAAATACATGCATAAGCTTATATAGGCAATAACGTAAAGTTAGCGTAACTTCAAAACGAGAGCTAATCTTGTATTTTCATTATCAGCACACCCGAAAACATAAAGATTAGCTGTTTCCATGCCAGTTAGAGAAAAAAAAAAGTAAAATTTTGTTGGCTAGTGTAATTTGAGTAAGATGTTTCCCAGTCTCAAAAAAATTTGATTAAAAGAACCTCAAAATATTACTTCCTAAGATAAACCGTTACTTTTAAAATATTTTGTCGAAAATGAGTGTATATTCATATTATTTATAATTATTATCATCTAAAAATCACAACTCTTAATTTTACATGTCAGGAGCAATGTGCAATTATTTATTGAACCAAAAACATTTTTTTTGATTCTCCTGAAAAGTTGTGAAAATGGACATATGCCCTTTGCTTCTCAGGTATGGAATTCATGTCCTTAGAGTAGAATTAAATTATAGTGACACATCAAATGTATCCTGCATTATAATGATTCCTAAAATTAAAATTGTTGTGTTGTGATTATTGTTACCTTGTGATATCTGGCATATTATTTATGCTGGATGGCATCTGTTACTGTAAAAAAAACACAACTCAAATGAAAACTCAACTACTCATTATTTATTCATCATTACGTGTATCCAACCGTAGCTGATGACACGAATCCATTGTATACTTATGCTATAAGTTGCATTTGAACATGCAGCTTATATGGGCATTCAAGGTGAGTGTCCACGAGGTTAAAAGAAAGAGATATAGGAAAGACAGAATGAACCCTTTGGGCCTTGAATACTCTAATACCATCAGGGTCCGAAGAAAATAAGAGGTCAGGCAAGGGAGACTGACAGGAAAGTAAAAAAGGGATCTGGTTCTAGAAAAGGAAAAAATACCAGATTGGTCGGCTACTCATTATGAAATGTGCACTTATTTTTAACATTCTTCTTTGGATTTTTACTTTCATTAAATTCACCGCAGCTATTCTTTTTATTTAGCATATAACAGATTTTTGAAAACTTAATTCAAAAAGAATTAAATAGTAGTTGGTAAAATATTGCTTAAGAACTATCAATTATTGTGTAATAAATTTATTCTCTCTAATTAAAAAATGGAACTGTTTTATAATCCTCATTTGAATATTATTGGAATTGCCAACATAACAATACTACAGAACAATTTTCTTGGGAAATTTTTTGTGTCTGAGAGCAGGCTGGCACTGCACATGTGCTTCACATTCTATTGAAACTAGAAGATAGGCATGAGTTCTCAATCCTCTCCATAATACCACTCTACACATTTGTGAGCACCACACTGGTTGTATTTAACTCCGAAATAATGTATTTTAATGTAATATTAGTGACAAAGAAATTATGTCAATTTTAAGAAAACGACTAGAAACAAAAATAAAAAATATTATTTTAAATTAATTAATTCAGTAAATATGAATGCTAGGAAGGGCAATGCCCTCAATAACTGCTCCTGGGTGAGGAAACTTGAAGCAAAAATTTAAAAATCACTCTAGCGACAACAATTTTTCATTTTTCACAACAAAACTCAGTATATGGCAATGAAATAAAATTATAAAACTATTATAAAAAATAAACTAGATCTAAGGATTTACCTGGAATCCAAAATTTGCTCTACCAGCCACCATGTTTGTTTTCTTGCCATACATATGAATTGATTAACAAAAGAAATATGTATTCCATAAACCAGTGAAATCAGGCCATCAATTCGACTTGCTGAAGAATTCACTTAGTTTACCAGTTCTTGTGTAACATAGTTTTATTATTTTATAACTATGTAATAAATTCCTGTTTTTAAGAGTTTAAATACTATTTTGAAAAGAAAAAATTAAAACTTGAACTGGGACTTGAACCCCAGACTTCTGGTTCTATTCACCAGTATGCAATCTGTTGATACCATGATGATGTTTGTATTGTGTCTTGAATTGTGTAATGGGTTGCATACTGGTGCATAGAACCAGAGGTCTGAGGTTCAAGTCTTGGTTCAGGCATTAATTTTATTTTCAAAATAATATTGTGAAGTATTAATATTTAAATATAACATCAAAAATTTTAATACTTGAAGTCACTGGAATAAGATAAAACAATTTACACAAAATTACATTAATATATAACAAAATCTTCAATATTTACTTGTTAACATTCAATTATAATTCACTATGTTCTTAAAGCAGTGATATGTTTACTTACAATTAAATTTCTGAACTTGTGAATAAGTTACATGAAGTTTATTATTTCCTGTTAAAATTAATCATCTTTAGAAAAATCAATATTTATTTATAAATATAACCCATTTATGAACTTTTAAAACAATATCTCAAAATTCCTATACTGTTAATATTGTCATAGATATTATTGTCATACTTACAGACTTATTATATTCCTGGACAATTGTTTTCTTGTATTCATATTAATTCTTGAAGAAACTGCAAATATACATGATATAAAACTATTTCTTCTTTTTAAGTTACAGCATTTTCACCAGCACCATATATTTATGAATGAAAGCATTACATTTATAAGTATTCATAAATTACCAAATTTAATCATTTATGTCATGAGCAAATCCAATTGATGAGATAAGAATAAAAATACCATATTTTTAAGTAAGAGAAACTTTTAGTTGTTAAATTTTAGACATCAGTTTTTTAGACAAAATATTAAGTTGAAAAACTACGAGTAAAAAAACAAGATTTCTATGATGAAAATTATAATAGGTGTAAAGAATGTCACCATTTCCTCAATGTTTCAAGAGATTGAAACATATTTTGATTACTGTCTGTATAGCTTATTCCCACATCAAGAGGGTTAGACCCTATAAAATTGGTGCCTAAGACAGGTTGCTAATGCACCACAGTTCACCAATCAGCAAGTACCACACCAGTTTCTCTATGAAGTCTCTGACATTGTGATAATTCCTTCCATACTCATAACATTTTTCATTATTCTTAAAATAATCCTAATCCATTTGTAAATTATATTTATGTACAAATGTCACCTCCAAGGCATGAGTGAAGAATAAAATGTAAGGATGCACTGTTCTTACAAATCAGCCCTAAAATAAATTATGGGATCTCCACTGGTACACATCTTTAATATTTTTTTGATTTGAAAGAATGTTTCTATTATAACTGTGAAAAGATATGAGTTTTTTTTTTTTTTCAATCTTCGTTTACCTTACTTAACAAGGCACCAAAAATTGATATGAATAAAAATTAAATGTATTAATGCTCTAGCAGGCACACGATTTTTCTGAAGCAAACTCAAAAATAATAATCAATTAAGAGAAGGAAGATCATATTCGTAAATCAACAAATTGGACTATTAAGAGTAGAGGTTAATCTGAGGTGAAAGATTAAAAAAAAATTCTCTACTGGCCCTTGACTGCAATTTTTATTTTGTTCATAAAGAAACTTAGTATGTGCCACTGAAATAAAATTAGAAATTTATTCATAAGTAAATTATTATGGGAAATAAACATTACGAGGTTCTTCAATTAATAAAATGTGTAAAATCTTACCTCATACTTCATGATTTTCTAGCACGGTATGAAGTGTGAGGTAAGATCTCATTTATTAATAGAAATTATTCTCTGAATATCAGAGAAATCGGAGTGAGGGTTTACTTTAAACCTAATTTTGAAAATTGCTCTAGCAGGCTCTATTTTGTTTTGTAAATCATGGTAAAGAGAAAATTTTTTGCCTGAACCGGGAATCGAACCCCGAACTCTTTAGCTTTCCGTGCTAATGCTCAGACCACTGAGCTAATCCAGGCTTCATTCCCATCCAAGCAAGAATCCTTCCTTTACCCTTACTCTACTGGCCCCACATTCAATTTGCAATGAATCATCATTCACAAATACACAATGAATGGCTTCTACCTGAAGAAGACATGAAGGGACTCCACACAGCTATAGCATTATTTATTAAATTAATATTGGGAAGCTAAAGGTATTACTATGATAGAAATAAGTAAATTAATAAACACAATTAAATTATTGTACTCCACTGGTACACATCTTTAATATTTTTCTTGATTTTGAAAGAATGTTTCTATTATAACTGTGAAAAGATATGAGTTTTTTTTTTTTTTCAATCTTCGTTTACCTTACTTAACAAGGCACCAAAAATTGATATGAATAAAAAATTAAATGTATTAATGCTCTAGCAGGCACACGATTTTTCTGAAGCAAACTCAAAATATAATAATCAATTAAGAGAAGGAAGATCATATTCGTAAATCAACAAAATTGGACTATTAAGAGTAGAGGTTAATCTGAAGTGAAAGATTAAAAAAAAAATTCTCTACTGGCCCTTGACTGCAATTTTTATTTTGTTCATAAAGAAACTTAGTATGTGCCACTGAAATAAAATTAGAAATTTATTCATAAGTAAATTTATTATGGGAAATAACATTACGAGGTTCTTCAATTAATAAAATGTGTAAAATCTTACCTCATACTTCATGATTTTCTAGCACGGTATGAAGTGTGAGGTAAGATCTCATTTTTTAATAGAAATTTATTCTCTGAATATCAGAGAAATCGGAGTGAGGGTTTACTTTAAACCTAATTTTGAAAATTGCTCTAGCAGGCTCTATTTTTGTTGTAAATCAATGGTAAAGAGAAAATTTTTTGCCTGAACCGGGAATCGAACCCCGAACCTTTAGCTTTCCGTGCTAATGCTCAGACCACTGAGCTAATCCAGGCTTCATTCCCATCCAAGCAAGAATCCTTCCTTTACCCTTACTCTACTGGCCCCACATTCAATTGCAATGAATCATCATTCACAAATACACAATGAATGGCTTCTACCTGAAGAAGACATGAAGGGACTCCACACAGCTATAGCATTATTTATTAAATTAATATTGGGAAGCTAAAGGTATTAACTATGATAGAAATAAGTAAATTAATAAACCACAATTAATTATTGTAAATTGGATGGGAATGAAGCCTGGATTAGCTGAGTGGTCTGAGCATTAGCACGGAAAGCTAAAGGTTCGGGGTTCGATTCCTGGTTCAGGCAAAAATTTTTTCTCTTTACCATTGATTTACAATAATTTAATGTGTTTATTAATTACTTATTTCTATCATAGTAATAGTTTTAACTTCCCCAATATTAATTTAATCTATTTTTGTTTATTTTTTTACAACAAAACTTGGCATGTAATATTTGAGTAACAAAAGTAAAATAGAAGTTATTAATCAGCAAAATCAGACCATTTAAGAGAGAGGGTTAACCTGAAATTTTAGGTGAGAACCTTAACACATTAGAGGCTGCAGGTTTTGTTTTTTTTTAAACAAAACTTGGTACATGATGTAATTATCATAAGTAATGCCACGAGTGATTTCCAAATTATCGATAAATTCACGACTCACGAAGTGAGGAGTGAATTTATCTAGAGAATTTGGAAATCAAGAGTGGCATTTGTTAGGACTATTTAACGAATAAAATAAAGCTGTTTACTCACAAATCATATTTAACTACAGTTATTTAAAAATATTTTTATATTTAAAGTAAACGGTGATGTTTGAAAACTAATGAGAAACGATAGGTAGCCTACGCTTCTACTGCTTCTTTTGTTTATCACTGCAACCAGATCATACTATTATTGCCAAAGGAACGCAATATTGTAAGAATGCTCTCTAGTGGGAGAAAAATGAAACACATCAATCTGTATATTAATTCATTTTTGATGTCGTATACATTTAAGAAAGTGCAAACAGTGGTTTCTTTTTTTGGTGGTATAATCAATTGCTACAAATGTGACATGTAAGCACTATTATATACAATCTGGTAGCCGTATTTGTTATAGGCTCAGTCACTGCAAAATAACGGTCAGACCTGTTCAGAATATTAAAAAGGAGGAGCTTTGCTTAATATATGATAATCCTAACGTTGATAATTATTTCGTGAGAAACACGTCTCTGATTGGTTGTAATTACAGAAATCATTGAAACGTGATTGGTCATTGACTCCCATTTGGGGCATGAGTTAAATAGTCAAAACAAAGACATTCTGTAAACTAGCAAACCCAGATCTAAAATTGACATGTTGAAGAATTTGCTCATGTTTACATAGATCCTATATGATGAAGTATTTATTTCTTTTATTTTCTCAGCGGTTACTTGTTTGTTTAAAGCACCTCAAAAAAAAAAAAGATAAACAAAATTTGAAAGGGTGTATTGTTGCACTGATTACAGTATCTGGATCAAACATATTCAGTGGCATAACATCAACAGAGACAAGACAGAGAGTATCTATCCAAAAATTTGAAAGAAACAATTTTTTTAAATGTTATAATTCTAAAAATTTAATTTTCCTGTTTATGTTTTTACTCCTTGCGGCAAATCCAATTTTATGAAATCAAGTAGACATAGAAAGCCAAGTACATATAGCCTTTTGAAAGTAAGAAACCCAAGTGTATTTGCCTTAATGGCATGTGTCATTTTCAGTACATGGAAAAGTTGCATGCACAGTTCCCTCTTCCTTGCATCTCTGTCATCTCACTCATATTTCAGGTAGACAAATCTTCTGAAACCTTTCCATTGTGAAAAAGAATCTATGTGGTGATTGTGTAAAATGTTCGTTGTGCAAGAATAAAATGTGATTCTGAAAAGCTGTTATAAACGATTTTAAGAGAGTTAAGAACCTAGTAATTAAAAGTTTTAAATATAAGTTTTGGAGTGATTAATAATACAACTAATCCATAGTAATTTTGCTCTAAGGCAGGTCCTTCACTGCAATCATAGCATTTTCATGCTATGCTTGCAGCTTTACTAGGGAATTGTGTAGGTGTGGTAGCTTCCCGTTGTTTTCCACACCTGTGAATGATGATGATGATGATGATAACGATAAGGATGTTGATGATGATGATGGCCATATGATTTCGGGGACCGTTTGGGCCTTAAAGTTTTCCTGACATTTGTCTTACAGGTGAGGAAAAACCCCGATAAAAACCTCACCCAGAAAAACTGCCCCGACCGGGGATCGAACCCGGGCCCGCTGCGTGACAAGGCAGCACGCTACCTTGAGACCACAGCGGTGGACAATACAACTAAAGAGAAAAAAATTGGGATTTGTCCCAAGATCTCCAAAGTTTACATGCTGACACACTAACCAATTGTGCTATTCGGGCAATCCAAGAGCAGACCAATTTTTTTAAAATCCCTGTAAGAATAGTTCACTACTAGGGTTCCATAGGGATCTGAAATATAGAAAAATTTCAGTCAGTCCTTCAGCACATAAAGCTGGAGATCTTGGGTTCAGATCCCAGTTCAAACAGAACATTTTTCTCTTTAGTTAGTTGTATTAACTATTGTATGCTAGTTTCCCTGAGTACATTAATTTCAATATCATGACTAACAATAAAATAATAAGTATGGCATGTTCAAGTGAATTTAATATGGATATTACAAATTTCGATCCAGTATATTTTATATTAAATACTCTCCATTCTTCATCAACTCTTGAGAAGAAGGTAAAGTTAAAGTCTAAAATAACTTGTCCTGGATTAATTTGTCACAAAAAGATTGTTTCCACACGTATTCAACTTTTTTATTTGAAGAGAAAAATATATGCCTGAATTGGGATTTGAACCTGATACCTCTGGTTTTGTATACCAGTGTTCTGACCGCTGAGCTACCAGGCTTCTGATTCAAACGAATATTAATTCTCTTAAGAATTAAATTAATGTTTTTATTACCTCACCTCATATCCTTTTTCTTCTAGACTGCAGTTTCGGAGTTTATCTTCATTATCAGTAGCTTCTGGACGACCGGTGTTATGTTGTTTCTTGGCGGTTTTCTTCTTCTTTCTATCGGTGGACTGATGAACCTCTGGATCAGGTCAACATTTGCAGGAGTTTCGAAATTCATGAAGAAAACTGCCAAGAAAGAACGACATAATACCAGTCAACCAGAGGCTACTCATGATGGAGATAAGCTCCGAAACTGCAGTCTAGAAGAAAAAGGATATGAGGTGAGGTAATAAAAACATTAATTTAATTCTTAAATTAACCTCTTAGTGTTTTTTTTTCCCTGTGAAAGTTAAATAAATAAATTCTCTTATTTATATATGAATCCCCTTGCACCGAGGCTATGAAATTTTCGTTCTGCAAGCCGTCTGCGGTTTCTTTTAACAACTGTGTTACATTGAGAAGTGAGATAATCAGCATTTATAACAGTGATGACAAGATTCTTAACACACCTAAATTGTTATCTTACATTCTGAACAAACAATTTGAATGTGTTTATAAGCAAACAATAAACTTACTTAAGTTGATGTTAAACATCCCCGTGATTGCAGCTTTAAGTGAACATTTAATGAGTGCCCTGAAAAGGTTTATTTGCGAAATTTAATGACAAACTGTAGATTGTCCACTTCTGAACACTCTAAATTGAAAAAAAGATCTTTGTCATAGGTGCAGTGCAGATCAAATTTTCAAGGAATGTATAACTGATATATTTGGAGAGATATTTTTGGGTGTGATTATATTTCTTTTGGTCTTATTTTATTAAGATTATGAATTTGTGTTTTGAAGATGTCGCATATAGCTGATCTACAAGAAAATTAATTAATTGGATATGTAATTAGTGAAATCTTAACTGTATTAGTTTAGTATTATTTCTGCTGCTCAAATTCTTAACCAGTCAATAGACAAGATTTACAAGAACAAATTCGTGGCAATAGTTCAATATGTGGCATGCATAATTATTCAATGAACTCGCAAACTATGAAAGCAAGGAAAGTTAGTGATTATGTGTATTCAATTTATTTTTTTCACCCTCTGCCACTGAATATGTTATAGAGCATTCTTTGGTAATAGCTTTCTATTTTGAAAGTTAATAATTATTTTTTACTTCAGCTAGTTCAGCTTATAATGAATGGAGAAAAAATGTTTTTATATAATTTCTAGTTATGTAATCAATGACTCTGATACAGCAACAATAGACATAGAAAGCTTAGAAATAATGAATGTTAAATAAACCAAAATAGGCTACTTTGATTTACCGGTACATAAATTCATAGCTTACATTTTCTAAAGTGCAATACAATATTTTCAGAGAGACCAGCTTCATGGTCTTGTGATCAGAGCTTCTGGCTACAGTTCATGAGGGTCCCAGTTCAATTCCCAGTAAGACCACAGGAATCTTTCCTTAAAGAGAGTTATTCCTGTATAGTCTGGAATTTAGGTTAAGTTAGGTTTAAGGACTCCTAGTGCTTCATAATTATTAATCACCTATCATATCATGGGGGTTAATATAACTCAGCCTTCGAGGGATTCTACCTCAGAGTGGGTTACAATTCTGCCATGCCAGGAGAGAATACCAGAATCTCATAAAGACAACCTGTGGATGACACTGTGGGTATATAGATTATATATATATATATTTTATTTTTTTTTTTTCCCCCCTACAGGAAATGTCCAATATAGGTATGAAAATTTGTTAAGTGCTATTTTTGAAATTTATTTATTAAAATATTTTGAAAAGATTACACCTTTTATGGGAGTTATTATATTATTTTATGATCAACTTATCTCTTATTTGTAACCCTTTTGATGTTTAACAAATCACTTATTTTAATTTTTCAAAATACTATTTGGTTATATTATTTTTGGTCTGGACATCTTACCTCAATATTAATGTTGATTTGTTCTTGGACATGTTTCAAAACAATTCTCTGTTTTATCTTCAGCTTTCCCAGACTGGTTTTATTTATGTTGCATTATGTTGCACCACCTGGATGTCGATGTCAGCTCCATCCTGTGGTTGGCCAAAGAACCTCCAAACAAGGTCACCCTTCATCGGAATATCAAAATTCATAACTCTGTTTCTGTTCTTCTGAATATAAATTTTTTCCCAAATAGTCAGCTCGTTTGTATTTTCTAACTGTTTTAATAATTTAGTGTCTGAATTTATATAGTTTTTCAGACCAAACATGAGCAGCAACTGCAGATTTTTCAATTTCTCCATTTTTAATATTTCTTATGGTGTTCTTTGGTTCTAATTTAATTTTTAGGTTTCTTTTGTTTTCCCTATATATATCTTTTCACAACCCATGCATTCAATTTGATATATTCCTGACTTTTTATTTATCAGTTTTTTTCATTTTTGTTGGTTTTATTAGTTTATTTAAACTGTAGTTATTTTTTGGTGCTAATTTAATATTAAAACTTCTCAAATATATTTTGAAATTTATTATGGTACCCAGGGGTGATATGTGAAATTCTCTATATTTTTCATAGGTGGTTCTTCTTTTTCAAGATTACTTCTGTTTATCATTTTTTGTTTTTTATACTTTTCATCCTTTATGTACCATTTTTTCATCAAACCCATTTTCTCTTGCTAATTTGATATGTGTTTTTTCTCATGTTTGAAGAATCTTCTTCGTTTTAAGGGTAAGTTTACCAATCTATGAGTTAAACTATTAAATGCTGCCTAATTATGTCCAATTGGATTGAACCCTGTTGATTTTATAAAATTTTCCGTATGAGTTTCTTTCCTATGGATCCTGAATTCAATTTTTCTTTTTTCTTCGTTTATGACCAAATTAAGATCCAAAAAAGGTATTTGTTTATTGTCTTCTATTTCTTTGGTGAATTTAATGTTTGTACTCTGTAAATTTAATAGTTTTAGGGAATCTTCTACATGTTTTTCTTTAACCAATACAAATTATATCATCAACATATCTACTCCAAAATTTAAAACATTGTGGGATGTGCTTTGGTGATTTTACATTCAAAATCGCTCATAAATAAATTTGCCAGGAAAGGTGGATAATGGGTTTCCCATTGGAGCCCTGATTTTTGTCTATGAGAAATTCCCATGAATGTAAAAAACATTTGGTCAATGCATAACGCAGTTAATTTCAAATAATCTTCTTGATCTCTCTGTCTATGTTGTTTTTTCTTAACCAATTGTTCAATATCTCCAAAGTTTTTTGTTTCGGTACATTTGTGAATAGTGAAACTAAATCAAACGAAACCAACCTATCTGTGGGTTCAATTTCCAACTTTTTTAATTTCTTAACTAATTCCAATGAATTTTCAATCTGCAGACTTTCAAAATTATTAATTCTTTTAAATTGATTATTCAGCCATTTCGAAATTTTGTAGGTTGGTGATCCAATATTGTTAATATTGGCCTCATTTGTTTCCCGGTTTGTGAATTTTTGGAAGTCCATGTATATTAGGGTTTCTTGGGTTGCTTACTTTTAATTGAAATTTTTCTTTCTTGGATAGGATTTTAACATTTTTAAAACAGTTTTCCACTTTTTTTATGGTTTTTGGTAGGGGGTCATTCTTAATTTTTCATACTCTTTTTCTTTCAAAAGTTCTTCCATTCTATTTTGATAATCTTCTTTGTCCAGAATTATAATTTGGTTACCCTTATCTGATTTTGTATATACAACATTTTGTTATTTATTTCTTTGAGTGTTTTTTAAATTCTCCTTACAAACTGGGTTTTTATTTGTATTCTTTATTTTATTCAAAATTTCTTCACATTTTTTTCTGATGATTATTTTTTCTTCTGTAACTAACCCTTCTATTGAATTTTCAATGTCCACTATGTATTCTTCTATTCTATTGGAATAAATCTATTGCTGTTTTTAGACCGTTTTCTAACAATTTTGTCTCTTTTAGGTTAAAGGTTGCCTTTTGAAAATTTTAACATAATTTCTGGTGGATTCTGATTTTTCTTCATTTCTGGTTTTATTCTGATGTTTGATTTTATTTGATGTATTCTTCTTTCCTTTGATTTAGTTAACAAATTATTTATCTTTGTCTTGTTTGTAAGGAGAATTTAAAACACACTCAAAGAAATAAATAACAAAAATGTTGTATATACAAAAATCAGATAAGGGTAACCAAATTATAATTCTGGACAAAGAAGATTATCAAAATAGAATGGAAGAACTTTTGAAAAGAAAAGAGTATGAAAAAATTAAGAATGGACCCCCTACCAAAAACCATAAAAAAAGTGAGGAAACTGTTTTAAAAATGTTAAAATTCTATCCAAGAAAGAAAAATTTCAATTAAAAGTAAGCAACCCAAGAAACCCCTAATATACATGGACTTCCAAAAATTCACAAACACGGGAAAACAAAATGAGGCCAATAATTAAACAATATTGGATCACCAACCTACAAAATTTCGAAATGGCTGAATAATCAATTTAAAAGAATTAATAATTTTGAAAGTCTGCAGATTGAAAATTCATTGGATTAGTTAAGAAATTAGAAAAAGTGGAAATTGAACCCACAGATAGGTTGGTTTCGTTTGATGTAGTTTCACTATTCACAAATGTACCGAAACAAAAAACTTTGGGAGATATTGAACAATTGGTTAGAAAAAAACAACATAGACAGAGGAGATCAAAGAAGATTATTTGAAATTAACTGCGTTATGCATTGACCAAATGTTTTTTCCATTCAATGGGAATTTCTATAGACAAAAATCAGGCTCTCAATGGGAAACCCATTATCACCTTTCCTGGCAAATTTATTTATGAGCGATTTGAATGTAAAATCACCAAAGCACATCCCACACATGTTTAAATTTTGGAGTTAGATATGTTGATGATATAATTTGTATTGTTAAAGAAAAACATGTAGAAGATTCCCTAAAAACTATTAAATTTACAGAGTACAAAACATTAAATTCACCAAAGAAATAGAAGACAATAAACAAATACCTTTTTTGGATCTTAAATTGGTCAGAAACGCAAGAAAAAAGAAAAAATTGAATTCAGGATTCATAGGAAAGAAACTCATACGGAAAATTTATAAAATCAACAGGGTTCAATCCAATTGGACATAAATTAGCAGCATTTAATAGTTTAACTCATAGATTGGTAAACTTACCCTTAAACGAAGAAGATTTCAAACATGAGAAAAAACACATAATCAAAGTAGCAAGAGAAAATGGGTTTGATGAAAAAATGGTACATAAAAGGATAGAAAAGTATAAAAACAAAAAATGATAAACAGAAGTAATCTTGAAAAAGAAGAACCACCTATGAAAAAATATAGGAAATTCACATATCACCCCTGGGTACATAATAAATTTCAAAATATATTTGAGAAGTTTAATATTAAATTAGCACCAAAAAAAATAACTACAGTTTAAATAAACTAATAAAAACCAACAAAAATGAAAAAACTGATAAAAATAAAAAGTCAGGAATATATCAAATTGAATGCATGGGTTGTGAAAAGATATATATAGGGAAAACAAAAAGAAACCTAAAAATTAGAACCAAAGAACACATAAGAAATATTAAAAATGGAGAAATTGAAAATCTGCAGTTGCTGCTCATGTTTGGTCTGAAAAACAATATATAAATTCAGACACTAAATTATTAAAAACAGTTAGAAAATACAAACGAGCTGACTATTTGGGAAAAAATTTATATCAGAAGAACAGAAACAGAGTTATGAATTTTGATATTCCGATGGAGGGTGACCTTGTTTGGAGGTTCTTTGGCCAACCACAGGATGGAGCTGACATCGACATCCAGGTGGTGCAACATAATGCAACATAAATAAAACCAGTCTGGGAAAGCTGAAGATAAAACAGAGAATTGTTTTGAAACATGTCCAAGAACAAATCAACATTAATATTGAGGTAAGATGTCCAGACCAAAAATAATATAATTAAAATAACCTCAAAATATAACTTCCTAAAATTAAATATTACTATTTGGTATTTACATAGCATTGAAACAACTTGGTAATCCAATGCATGGTACCGGTATTTGCTTTCAATCATGTTACATCAAAATCAATATATCCAACAATGGCTTGCATCTTATAAAATAAACAATTATCCCAGATATATTAATGAAAATATATTTTTTGTAGGATGTTGATATGGTTTTAGTGATGGTTTAGGATGGGAAGAAATATAAAAAAACAAAACAAAAATTAAAATATGATATTTTTCATATTACATAAACTTCAGAAACCATAATGTAACAAAAAATTAAACAAAAAAATGCAATAAAATAAAATAAATAAATTGACAGTACTTCTAAATTCAGTTATGCAGAAATAATTGCTATGTTATTGTTTTTTTTTGTTTGTGATTCCAAACCAAACTTTCAAATGAGTTAACACAGGAGTTGGGGACGATTAGCCTACTGCTCCCATAGGAAAATACAAATTTTTTATTACCATAATCAACACATATTCTCTATTAAATTATAAAAAGACTATAGATACATTAATATATTTCTTAAATCTGATAACTACTACATTCAGTATACTATTTGAAATATAGTAAATTAATAAGGCTATGCACGGTACCATAAAATATTATTTTGTGTGTCATTATAAATAGTGTATGTTTTATTTATTTAACAAACTTACCCAAATAGGATCTGCCAAAAGTGACAAAGTATACTTGATAATATAGTTTATAAATCCATAGAAAATGCTCTTAAATATTATGAACAGTATTGAATCTAGTGGTTTGATCAATCATGCGGGGGATTGCTAATGTCAAAATAAAATGTGACAATTACATATTCTTTACAGAAAACAGTTACTTATTTATTGATCATTTAGGAAAGCCTAGCATAGATGAGAGGACAACATTTAGACGGATCTTAGGGGGAACTGGATGTTGGAGATATGAAGTGAATATTAGTGAATGTGGCATTGAACCTATGGATTCCATAAGCCATAGAATAAACTGATTTTTTTATGAAAATTAAATTGTTAAAACTAAGAAAATCAAGTAATATTTTCTATGACTGTTATGGTCTCAAAATCGCAATCTACTCAGAAGATTTATATGAGGAGAGCTAGGAAACATTTGACTTTATCATAAATTAAACTTCATAGTGAATAATTCCTATAAAAGTTCAATAATATTTTCTAATTTATTAAAGGACTACTGTAATTTTTTATAGTAATTCTTCTATTTGAACTTTTGTAGGAAAACTCATTATGAGGTTTAATTTAAGATTCTGATTAAAATTTTAATTAAATCTTAATTCTTCTACTACTTTATTTTTGCAAGAGAGAGAGTTATTTATTAAAAAACCTGTATTTTATTTATATTTATTGTTGATTTGGGAATGGAAATTAAATTATGGTAGTTTCTTGCATCATGGTATCAAATAATGAAAATTATGTCCTTTCATAATTAGAGTTTTAAATCAACAAAAAAATTGGCGTCAAAATGTGGACCTATATCTGATTTAGGATTCCTAAAGCAATTTAGAATATCAACAAAATGATAAAGACTGTTGGAATGGTCTATGAAAATGTTTTGTAGGGGCTGTAGCAGTCCTTTCAGGACTACGATATGAAAGGAAGTTGATAATGATGAAATATAAAATTGAGGTGAAAGGAAAAAATTATATCTATAGGTCACCCCCCCTGAATTCATCACCGTTTTCATACTGTCTGAGCTGATATTAAGCAATACTCTTTCATTAAATTGATTATTTAAATATAATTTTATGTTAGTATATCATAATATTTACGGCTATGTTAATAAAAAGAAACAAAACTGATATAATAATTTTTGTTATAGTAGTTCCTACAACATTACGATGTTAGTTAAAAAGTAAATATTAATGTGACAAATATTTTAGTAACCATAAAAACAAATGAAAATTATTTATACATAAGTAATCATAAAATTTTAAATAAAAAATTATATGGTTAATAAAATAAATAAAAATTATATAAATGTAGATATAACATACGGTATCAATAAAGATTCTTAAGATCCTGCACATTGTCTTCAAATAAAAACATTATAATTTAGTGATATTGTTGTAGTTCCTTAGAATTTGACACTCCTTTATGCCCAAGCGAAATGTGGACCCCACTAATAATCTAGCACAAGTAAAGGTTAATGTAATAATTTTAGATTTGTTAGCTTTGTAAGTTTAAGACTGATCAATATTGCTACTTTCAGTTAGCATAAGTAAATGTGGAATTGTATGTTAGACCAAAACTGGCATAAATGATTGACACATTCCAAGAAAATATCAATTTTTTATATAACATAATTTTAAGATTATATATAAATTATATAATTCTTGTATAATATATATAAATATCACAAAACAATCTGATAAATCAATTTGAAGAGTTTAATTTACCAGTACTGTATTAAATTTTGTTCACACAATCTCAGTAACATATTTTATTAGAATAATTTACATAGGATATGTGAGAAAAATTTTCATAAATTATAATTAAAATTATCCAATTGCTTCCACTTTTATGTTAATCCAGTCACCATAGAAGAAGAATTTGGGTTTATAGGTCTATTTATGGCTCTTTAAAGTTGGAAGACAAATCAGATTTTCCAATTAAAATTTTGATATATTTAGCAATATTCATATATTTCACATATGGTTAGTGTTATTTTTTTTAAACATCTATGATTATAGAATTAATGACTCATCTATAACCTTCTTTGTAATCTGTTCAGTTTTGTTCTGTTTATTTTGAGTGTCCAAAAAACAGAAAATAATTCAACATTACTTTCATATTACTGTTTTTTTAAAGAAAGTATTGGACATTTAAAATTGAAGCAAATTGATAATAAATGGCATCACTATTAGAATATTTAGAATACTTAAAGAAATATTAATAAAATTACTTAATTAATTTTGAAAAAATTATTAATATAAAAATGTAATTAGTTATATTATTATATGTACTTCATACAGATCCAAATTTTCATTAATGATCCCATCAAAACTTTCCGTCTACACTGGAGGTTACTCAGCCAGCAGTGTTGTCCCCATACATTTGGTTATTTCTCTTGTTGTGTTAATGATGCGTACTTACTATACATAGACACCAAGTATCCAAGTAACATCAATTCTTAAAATAAACAAATGAACAAAAATGGTTTTCATTAAGTGTTCTGAAAGATTTGGTAGTTTAATACATATAGTGTTTATATCCAACACCGAAAATAAAAATTTATTTCCAAATTAATAGATATATTTGTTTTAAAATAGCTAATAATGAAGGCTTCCAGCAAAACTATTAAGAAAAAATGATATGAGTTTTGTACTCTAAGATCACACTTTCATTATTGTGGTGCTGATATGTGAAAACCAGATATTTTCTAATTGACAGTTTGATACGATTTTCAATATTGCATTTGTGGCACATCTAGAAATGTTTATGTATATATACAGGATCTTATGAATCTGGGTAAATAGGAAATCTGGGCAGCTAGCCACTGTGTTTTGTTAAACTGCAAACAATGCTGTGACTTAATAGAGAATTTACATCGTTTACAATCTAGCATCTATTATAATAACATAAATATATATATAAATTCTCTAAATTGTAACATTTTCGGATATTATTGTCATATGTTTACCAGTACTGTACAAGACATTGTTCCTTGTATCTTATGTGTCTTGTAAACAGTGAGAAGAAATGGACACAATAAGTACTTAAAACCTTCCTCTCATTTTGATTTCCCACATAATATAACATAGGGTATATATAAATTCTCTCATTACCAACAGCATCAAATATTATTGTCATAGGTTACTTCAAAAGTATGTTTGTGCTTCTTAGAAAGAAGGATACCTTAGTATCTTATTGTCTCTTTTACAGTCAAAAGAAATGGACTGAATTCTTACTGCAAATATTCAATTTTCTTGTTTACCATTACACATTTTTTCAACCTGAATGCAGCTCATACCATCGTGGTCAGAAGTCTGTTAATGAATTCTATACAACATTTCAAAAAAGTCACATATTGCATTCTCTAACAATGTCTTTCTGCTTGCACCTCAGACTTGGGTAGCTTATTATAACAAAGATCACTTTAAACTTTGCACTGTTGCAACCTCCACATGAGAAAGAATTCACTTCACCTCACCAGCTGACTTATGTTGTAACAAGTAGTACTACAGAGCTCCAAGACGGTTGTACTACCAGAGTTGGTACCATTACGACGCGGACCGATATCCGCTATTCACTACATGAATCTTCCCAGCCCAGGTTGTTGTGTGTATAGCACTGTGAAATTAAGTGTGTACAATTACAATTTCTTGAAGTATCTAACAAGATATATACAAACTGTATATTTTTGAGAAAGGATCAGCCGAGTGAAATGCACACTTCAAACACTCCATCATATATTGAATTATTAATAAAAGTGATTGTTCTAATTTGCAGGATTAAATCATATTTTCCGTAAATATATTTTGTATTTAATATTTGAAGGCAGTAATATTATGAGGTTTCTTTTAATTACACAAGAAAATAAATAAATTTAAGGAACAAAAAATGATTAATGAAAGTTACTCTTCATACAGATAAAGATATTGTGGTAAAAATTCAAGAAGTTCACATACCACCCTTTAGTATTTGGACAAGTTTAAAAAATCTTCAACAAATTCAACATTAAATTAGCACCGAAAAATGATTACAGCTTAGGTAATTTAATAAAAACCAACAAAAATGAAAAGATTGAATGACTGCCAAAAAATTGGGAATTTATCAAATTAATTGTGAAGATTGTGAAAGGATATACATAGGAAAAACAAAAAGGAATCTAAATACAAGATTAAATGAACACCTCAGAACATGTTAAAAATTGAGAAACAGAAAAAATCTGCAATAGCTGCACGTGCCTGTCAGAAAAACATAGAATAGAAACCAAAACAAAATACTAAACAATTGGAAAAACCAAAGCAACTCACAATTTGGGGAAAAAATTACATAGCAAGAATAAAAAACACACACTATGAATTTTGAAATCCCCGGTGATAAGGAGGGGGATTGATTTGGAAGTTCGTCGGTCAGCCATCAGATGGTGCGAAAATTAGTCTGCAGGAGAGGAGACCATTGGACGTCAGTTGTGAACGTTAAACAGCATTGAGAATGTCACAAATACAGTGACGAAATCTGGCTCGCGAGGGAGTTAAGAAGTTGAGGTGAGTCAAGAAACAACTCAACAAAATTCTTGAATTTTACATCTTTCTTGGAATCATGTGTAAGGGTGGTGTATTCCTGTAACCTTTTTGTTGTTTAAATTTCTTTAATTTATTCTTTATTATGTCTTCTCAAAACATTTATTTTAGCAACATGTACAATATGATTATATTCATTATCAAAATATTCTACATTAAGTGAATATTTATCAATCTGTGTAATAGACTATTGAAAATTGCAAGTTTATGTGACACATGATTAAAAACCTGAAGATTTTATGTAGTTGTCGTATGTGTGTCTTTTCTATAAATATTAAATTCAATTCTTTGCTGTTGTTCATTCTTATTAAGTTTAAGTCTAAAAATGGGATATTTTATCTAGTTCAATTTAAAATAGTGAATTTTAATGACTCATCCTGAAGATTAAGCAATTTCAATGCATCTTGAATGTATTTTTATCAATTACAAGCGATAATATCATCCACATATCTATACCAACACTTGAAAAATTCAAGGATAAGCATTGATGATATGTGATTCAAGATACTCCATAAATAAATTGGGTTAAAATGGAGAAAGTGGATTTCCCATTGCCAATCCAGAAATTTGTTTATAAAATTTTCCATTAAATGTGAAAAGTTGTTATCGATACCAAATTTTGGTTAGTCTTAAATATTCTTCAATGATTTCTGCCTTTAATTTTGGTGAATTTAACCATTTTCTTAAAAACGTGAGCAATTTGTCAATAGGAATGCTAGGAAATAAGAGATAACATCAAATGAAACCAGTCTATCATTCAGAAGCCAATGTAGTAATATTATTCAATTTTTCTATCAATTTTATTGAATTTTCGATGCTCTTATTTCCAAATTGAGGTAGTTTCATTAAACTTTTTGGCCAGCCATTTAGATAAATTGTAACATGGGAAACCCATACGGCATGATTTTTGCTGTGAATAGTTTCAATGAGGTTGTTGTGGACAACGTATTTGCCATTTGATCTCATTCATTGCAGCTACTGCTGCTGTCACTGTCTTTCACATGCTGGAGTAGGTATTACCCATGGTCTGGAGTGTCATCCCTAGGTACTTGAAGCTGTTTTCCAATTCATCTCTGTTAAAAAACTTACTTTGTCGGTTGATGTAAGTGCTTTTTTTTCTATGCAGCGCACTTCTCAAATGCTGTTCAAGCTGGGATTTCATAGAGCACTCTATATGTTAAGATTAAATTAAAATGCTTCATACCTCACCTCATATCCAGTCTTCTAATTAGACTGCAGTTTTAAAGCCTTGGCAGCTTCATCTTCAGTAATTTCTTGTCAACTGATGTTATGTTGAACAGGAAGAACTACTATATGGGTCGTATGTTAGAACATTACTCTCTACTCAAATTACTTCCAATCACTAGTGAGCTGATTCACCGTGAGCAATTGCTGAGGAACGAATTAACGGCCGACTTTATCGGTCAGGCACGAGCATCGACGTTTTCGTAATATTGGCAACGAATTACCCAGAATTCTCAGCGATAAAACCACTTCCGTTATTTTTCGTCTGCTATAGAGGAATGCATTTATGCTTGCATCCCGCAAATTAATACCGTATACAAACACGTCTGCGAGGACACGCAATATTACGCCGATTCTCCTGTTCTTCCAGTTGAATTCTTTGGTAGACTCTACTCAAATTCCTCTTCTCCGTGTATACCGAAAACATGATCGAAGTCTTCCAGGTCTGACATCTTGGATAAATGTTGGATAAAGCAGCAAAGTACATCGATTACCATCGGTTCCCGTTCGGTTCCCTTCGGGATTTTAATCTGAGTTCTCATGTGTAGGTACCTCCGCAGGTAGCTTACAAATTTAACCAATTATATCGCATGAACAGATTTCTGAGTAAGCAAAATCGTATTAGCATACAACTTGCTCAGCAGAGAAGGCATTTTACTGTCTAATGCATCCAAACCATGCGACCCTATATGTTAAGATTAAATTAAAATGCTTCATACCTCACCTCATATCCAGTCTTCTAATTAGACTGCAGTTTCAAAGCCTTGGCAGCTTCATCTTCAGTAATTTCTTGTCAACTGATGTTATGTCGAACAGGAAGAACTACTATATAAACTCACTCTATATGTTATTGCAATCTTGGACAATCACTATTTTACCATCAGTAGAAAAATGCTCGTCAATTGCACTCCATGATTTTAATTTTGAAGACAGTGAGGATGACACTAGTGCCATATTTGCACTAGAAAGAACTTAAGTTCACTACCCACTTTGATTCTGAGGGAAACTAAAACAGTTTGGATTTTTCAAGATAAACAAGATTGAGTTTTATGAGGTGAGATGTAAAAAGTTATTTCCCAACGCACTTATATAAATTATAAACTACCTATAGCATTGATCTCTGCCATACCTTTTATTAAAACACTTGACTTACCTGGTAGTACAGGAGGTCAGGAGTTTCTTGAGCTACAGTCCAGTTGAGGTAGGAAGGCTCACCATCATCACAAACCAGTCTTAGAGTGTGTCAAGAATTCCTTAAATGTTTCTGTCTCTGATGAACGATCAATATTGTTGTGTGTCCATTCACAGTAACGCCCAGCTGAAAAACACATTAATTTTAATTACCTTTTCATTTTGATAATTTCATATGCATGGAATAATTTATAATAAAAGACAATTGTTAAGATATCTTCTTCTTCTACGACAAGGTAGGCTATGCAGCCTGTTCCGGCGAAGTTAAAAGTGGAGTCCATCTTCTATGTGGTCGGCCAACATCTCTTGTTCCTCTGGGATTATACAGGAAGGTTCTTTTTGGTATTCTTTCGTTGTTCTTCTCATTAAGTGTTCTGTCCATTTCTTATTATTTTCGCTGATTTTATCTACCTAGGGAAGGCACCCTAAAAACAAAGCTGAAGCAAGTTGGGAGGCTGTAAGGTGGCAATCCCACCACCCAACTATATATGCGCAGCCCTTGTAAGGCGGCCAGATGAAATTTCTATTACTAAAAAGCGAAGGAGAAAGCCGGACGGAAACACTGATCGAAACTTAAATTATATAAAACAATGGCTGTTCCTTTGTTGTTGTATGGAAGTGAAAATTGTTAAGATATAAAATACATAATTAATTAAATAAAAATTATATGAACTGGATCTAAACATATGACATAAGAAATGTATTTGGCCTTATCAAAAAAAAAAGGAAACTTAACAATAAGATATAAAGCTGAATTATATTATGACTCATTTTTTAGGAATGAACACTTCTAAAAAATAAAACTATGAATTATTTTTAATTTAAGTAAAATTTTATTGTGTCATCTCATATTCTTCTTCTTCTTAGACCTGTTTTGGAACTCTCTTCTTCAGTTCCAAAACTGATATAAGAATAAGAAGAATATGAGGTGACGTGATACAATTTTTATTTAAATAAATATATTATGACATGTGTACAAAACCAGAGGTAAGAATCAAATGAATCGTGAATTCTTCTTACCTCATACATCTATGTTTTTTTACACAGAACTGCAGTATCGGAAAAACATCTTTTCCATATTTTTTTCCGATATTGCAGTTCTGTGTTATAAAACATACATGTATGAGGTAAAAAGAATTCACAATTCATTTGATTCTTATTAAGAAAACCTCATAATGTAAAAATTCAAATTTATTATATTAATAAAACCAGAGGTATCAACAATAATTTAATTGAAAAGGTTAAAATGGGCCAGACATGTACAGAGAATGGACATACAAAGCATTCCCAAGATTGTCATGGAAGAACAAATATTTGGCAAGTGACCTGTTGGAAAACTCAAGAAAAGATGACTGGATGCTGTAAGAGAAGATAGTCAACAGCTGTTGAAAATGAAGAATTGGAAAGCAAAAGCTGTGGATATAGGAAAATGGAGTCAGATGTGGAGGAAGATCAAGGCCTGCCTTGGGTGTAGCGCCATTGCTGATGATGAAATATGATGGTTCTTGTAGAGCACATTTTATCAAAGGAAAAATAATGACTATTGTGTGTGTATATACAATATATAAATATATGGGATGTTTATTTTCTTTGTAAAAGTAATGGCAGCAAGAATTAAATTATGTTTTTATTACCTCACCTCATATCCTTTTTCTTCTATACTGCATTTTGGAGCTTATCTCCATCGTCAGTAGCCTCTGGTCGACCGGTGTTATGTCATTTCTTGGTGGTTTTCTTCTTACTTCTATCGGTGGACCGATGAACCTCTGGTTCAGGTCAAAATTTGCGGGAGTTTCAAAATTCATGAGTTTATCTTTCTTGTTTTTTTGGATGTGGATTTTTTCCCAGACTGTGAGTTCCTTTAGTTTATCTGTGTGTTTGATTAGGCTAGCTTCTGTATCAAATTACATGTTTTTCAGACCAAGCATGGGCTGCTACAGCTGAAGTGGACAAGTCAGCTTTGATTTTGGCATTTTTAGCTACTCTAAATCGGATGTCAAGTTTTTCATTGTAGCAATATCCCGCGATGACCATAAATCCATTGGAGAAACTTTCTCTGCATTCGGCATACCACTTTTAAAATTTTTTCATCCCTTTCTCTATAATAAATTGCCCGGGGTTTGTTACAGTCTCCTAGATAAACATATGCTTCATCAAGTGTGACCAAAATTTTCATTTTTCTCCTGCCAGGTGATTTTCATAGTTTCCTGCTGTTGGTGCGGCATTCGGCAATGTGACATGGCAACAATTTATGAACCCTGCTTTTGTGGAGCTTCTCCATGTTTAAATCTTTGTATATTATGGTGTTTACAGTTTTAAGGGATATTTCCAATCTGTTTGCAATCACCCTTTGTGTGGCAGAGTTACCACCCGAGATAAGGATCTTGACCTTTCTGATTACATCTGGGGTGCAGGTAGTAGCAGGTTGTGGATTTGCCCGTTTTTTCCCATTTGGAAATAATCCCAAGCGACCCTTTCCCTTTTTTATTAAGCACTGGGCTAATTCCACACTTTGACACCTAAAATTACGTTTTTGCAAGCCTCAATAATCGCGGAATAACTATAATTAGTGTCGGAAAGGGCAGTAATGTACCCTTCCCAAAACGGGTCTATCTGATTAGGCATTATGAGAGCAACACGCGTGCGAGTGTAACAGAAGCAGCACACTGACTGGTTTGATCACCTCGCACACTCCTGTCCTCATGACTCACACTCCAACGTCACAATCTACTTGACAAATCATTATCAGAGATTGGAAACAACCCTCCGTATATCTGTGGTGATGTGCAATACTTTCATTCATGTTCTAAGTATTTTATTTACCTTGCTTATAACAGATGTTGAAAATGTACTCCATTTGCAGCCACACTGTTTCACATCTTCTTATGAAATTGCTATTACCACACATGAGTTCTCCAGCACTGATTGATTCAATTTCAGTTCATATATCGGTATAGTCCACCGCTGTGGTCTCGAGGTAGCGTGCTGCCTTGTCACGCAGCAGGCCCGGTTCGATCCCCGGTCGGGGCAGTTTTTCTGGGTGAGGTTTTTATCGGGGTTTTTCCTCACCTGTAAGACAATGTCAGGAAAACTTTAAGGCCCAAACGGTCCCCGAAATCATATGGCCATCATCCTTATCATTATCATCCTTACCATTATCATTATCATCATCATCCTTCACCGGTGTGGAAAGCAACGGGAAGCTACCACACCTACACAATTCCCTAGTAAAGCTGCAAGCATAGCATGAAAATGCTATGATTGCAGTGAAGGACCTGCCTTCGGGCAGAATTACTATGGATGGATGGATGGATATCGGTTATATTTAAATTAATGTTGGGAAGTAAACATTATGAGGTATTTATTATTAATTTAATACATCTCAATGATGGATAAGTCATATTTGAAGAGAAAAATTATACGCTCAGACCGGGACTTGAACCCGGGACCCTTGGTTCTCTAGACCAAGTGCTCTACCACCTGAGCTACCTGAGCAAGTACTGATCTAAACGCAAACTTTTCTCTATATACGTTGTAATTCCTGCCACCAAATGCTATGAAGCCTTTGCTTCTATCTTTGCAAATGGCAGTTCCTTTATTAAGAGGACATATTTGGGAATTATACATCACATTATAAATGCCATTTTTTGATGTTTTTATTATTAATTTCATACATTATATGATAAATCATATAATTTTTCTCTTCAAATTATGAGGTTTATTTCATTAATAGTGAGTGGAGAACATATTTTTAACGACTCACCTCATACATTTTCAACTGTCTTTAATACTGATGGTTTCAGACAATATCTTGTCTCTCTTGAGTCATGACTTCCACTGAAGAGGGATAAGATATTGTCTGAAACTGTCAGTATCAAAGAAATTTGAAAATGTATGAGGTGAGTCGTTAAAAATATGTTCTCCACTCACTATTAATAAATCATATATTAGTTTTAAAGTTCATTCAGTGTCTGCATGTTATTTCTGTATACCGTATCTTTTAGCGCTGAAGATCATTGCTTCTGGTGTGTGTAATACCCATATCAGTTATGTTGTTGCTTTTGTGGCAAGAAGACAATTTGTTTGTGCGTTGTGTGAACACAAGTGTAGAAATTAATGGTTTATTAGTTCCTTTGTGTGAACTCGAGTGCAAAATTAATAGTGTGTCCATTATTCTTTGTGTTATTAAAAAACTGTGTATGTGATTACTTGCTCACAATTAAATATTATTTACAAGAATGTGTATATTTGTTAATACATACACAAAAAATCACTGTCAAAGACTGTATGAAAATTCTGAGAAAAGTTTTCAAATAGACCCAAATCTAATTGCAGTACAATATGGCAGCTTGTAATAAAATTCAAAGAAACAGGGTCAATGATCAATAGAAAGAAACAGCTCAGTTGGTAGAGCATTGGCCTAGGAAGCCAAGAGTCGTGGGTTCGAGTCCCAGTCTGAGCATATAATTTTTCTTTTTTTGATTTGTTCTTGATTTTAATTATTTTTAGTCTGATCATCTTACCTCAATATTAATGTTAATTTGTTCTTGATTTTAATTATATTATTTTTAGTCTGATCATCTTACCTCAAAATGTCACTTCCTAAAATTAAATATTAAATATAATTTTTCTCTTCAAATATGATTTATCCATCATTGAGATGTATGAAATGAATAATAAAAATATAGAAAGAGACATGTAAATTGTCATGTCCTTACAGAAAAAAAGTTTGAGAATATCCTCCAAAAATCTCTTAGGCATTTAATGCAGGAAACTGGAGTGAGTACCTGTATCCTGTGCTAGGAAAATGACAAAATTGTTGGGATTAAATCCTAAAAAAGTTTTGGTGTTCGATCAAGTAGCAATAAAGAACTCATGTATGTTAGCAGAAATTTCATGAGAAGATGTGAATCATATGGCTGCAAATGAAGCATATTTTCAACATTTGTTATAAGCCAGTTAAGTAAAAATGCTAAGAACATGAATGAAGTATTATATATCATTGCAAATACAAGACCCGCTTTGTCAGGAGTTGATTTATGATGCAGTGGTAAAGCTGGTGTTTTCTATTGCAAAGAATAACATTGTGTATATTTGCATAAAGTTTCAATTTGTAGAAAAATAATACAAATAATTCTGAATCAAGTAAATATTTTCATTCCTATGAAACTGGGAATATACTGGAGTAAGTATCTTACGTTACCTACAATTTTCAGAATTTGTAACTAACATATTTTAAGAAAAAGTATATGAATGGTTAATAAAAAAATCAATTTTATATAATTCATGAACAAGTCCACTGCTGTGGTCTCGAGGTAACATGCTGCCTTGTTTTTCAGTGGGCCCAGGTTCAATCTCCAATCGGGACAAGTTTCCTGGGTGAGGTTTTTTCAGGGTTTTTCCTCACCTGTAAGACAAAAGTCAGGATACTTTAATGCCCAAACGGTCCCTGAACATCATATGGCCATCATTATCATCATCATTCATATTTGTCTTAGATTAAGTTTAGGATTAAGGACTTTCCTGGTGCACCACTATCGTTATCATCACCCATCGTATCACTGGGGCAGCGTAACCCTATCTTCCAGGCGCCCAACCTCAGAAGTGGGTTATTATTATGCCAATGCCAGGAGAGAACACCAGAAATGTTGAAATGACAACCTGGGGCATTGGAGGAAAAAAAAAAGCAATTCATGAACATTTTGACTGTGTGTGAAATGATGATCTAATAATTTTAATATTATACTTTATTGCATTTGTTTTTAACAAATGTCTATTGTATTTTATACTTGACATTGACTTGGCAAGTTCAATATGTGTTAAAAATGGTGAAGTGGAAAAGTCAGCAGTAGCTGCTCATGCTTGGTCTGAAAAACATATAATTGATACAAAAGCCAGTATAATTAAACAAATAGAAAAACAAAAAGAACTCACGGTTTGGGAAAAAATCTACATTAAAAAAAAACTTACGAACTTTGAAATTCCTGTGGATTCCGAGTTCATCTGGAGGTTTATCGGTCCACCAACAGAGGGAGGTAGAACAGTTCTTCTGATCGACATAACATCAGTCGATGAGAAATTACTGAAGATGAAGCTGCCCAGGCTTTGAAACCGGTCTAGTTAGAAGACTGGATATGAGGAGAGGTATGAGACATTTAAATTTAATCTTAAATTAAACTTCTTAGTGATATTTTCCTATAAAAGTTCAATGTGTTTATTATTATTGGGAGCTCCATGGTAGAAGTTGTTAAGACACTCATCCACCTCTGGGTCTGAGTTTGCATCTCGGCCACTTCAAGCAGGTTTTCCTTGCAGATTCTCTCATTTTCTCTTGCCAAAATATTCATTCCATCATTTCTCCTTATTCATGTAATACATTTTGTCCCATTTAATTTTATCTGTCCCTATGATGGCACGACAACCCTTGTCAGATGGCATCCTTGTATATAACAGATCTTCATCTCATCTCATCCCTCGGCCTAGCATTAGGTCAGGCATGGATATAGAAGATATTTATTATTATTAATGTTAAAAGATTCCGGACTCTGTGGCCGTGGTCTATAACTGGTATTTCTTCCAGATGTTTCTCCCTCAACTGCAGATGGCATCTTCAGTGGCGAGTGCTAAAGCCTGGTATGACACATTAGACAATAGACGGTTAAAACTAATCAATAACAAGGAGACTGTTCCGAACCAATCAGAAGCCAGTTTGATGATGTCTAACGACTCTGACCAGCTATCCAGAGGTCAGCACGAGCATAAATAATAGTCCAACATTCCGCAGATCACTTAAGCCGAGTCTACGACAAGGTAACATCACCTAGAAGCACTCGCCACTGAAGATGCCCTCCGCAGTTGAAGGAGAAACATCTGGAAGAAATACCAGTTATAGACCACAGCCACATAGCCCGGAATCTTTTAACATTATGATTACCGGCCGTGAAAGCCAGCATTCCACAATTTATTATTATTATTATTATCATTATTGTTCAGTTAAGGTAATGTTTAATGCAGGTTATTTGGTGATAAATTCATGCTGAAATGAAGTGCAGAAATATTTTTCTCTGGCTACAGTCTTAGGTGGTAAATTTTCCCCTGATGAGATGTAAGTGAATTCTGTGTTGTAGCAGGTTAAACTGTAACAATTGTGAGGAATACTATGATGGCCATAAAGGAGAATGAATATTCTGGTGAGATTAGTTACCTAAATTATGAGTATTTGAGAATGAAACAAAATGTTGTGGATGTTAAGAAAACTTTTAAATTTATCATCTTACCTGCTGTGGGATATGGATATCCCTCGGCATCATAACCCACACCCCCAAATACTCGTTGTTTCTTCTGTTCAACTTCAGACTTCTGACCAAAACCTCCTTCAGGACTGTCAGTTATGTAGAAAGGATGATAACGTGCAGGATTTGTACGATCATTTCCACCCTCAACAATAAAGGTGTATGTTTGTCCTCTTTCAACATATACTTCTGGGATCAGCAGATCATTGATGTACCAGGCAATACCCCACGATGGTTGTCCTGTTAAAAATACATTTTAAATTTACTTTAATAGATAAATCACACAATTCAAACCTACTCTTTTTTATAACTCATAAACTACTATTCACTGAATATCAATTTAAAACATTTGGATATAGATCAGATCTCGTATAAGACTTGAAAGCATAATAATAGTCCCTTCGATTGGTTGCTGGCCAAAGGAAGGCAAGACCAGTGATGGGGCTGCCATTTTATAGCCTCTGGTCAGGCTTTTCTGGAGAAGAAAAGAAAATAAAGGAAAGAAGAAATGGAAGAACGGAAAGACTCCCTAGCCCTCGGATGCCCTAATAGCATCGGGGTCGAAAAAACAAGAGTTAACCAAGAGAGGTTAGATAGTAAGTTTCAGATTCATGTGCAAAACAGCGGGTTACACCAGATGGGATCGGAAAAGGAACATCGATATTTTAAAAGAATTGAAGACTACGCCAATTTTGGAATATATTAAACAGTACCAACTAAATTGGAAACACCATCTAGAAAGAATGAGTTCAAATCGGATCCTCAAAGCTGTTTATAATTATATACCAAGAGGACGAGGCTGGAGGAAAAATTTTCTATAGGATCGTAACAGGCCTTGGCCTAATACTTGGAAGGAAGAAGAAGAAGGATATCAGATCTATGATGGTACTAGTAAAACGTATTTACTAGTTTTTTGTTGGTTCAATGCCATCATATTTTTTATGAGATTTCTGGTATTGATGGAATTGTAACCCACTTCTGAGGTAGCCTGGAACACAGAGTTATGTTACCCTGATGATACGATGGGTGATAAATGTTAACCAGGAAAATTCTTAAACCTAAACTAAATTCCAGACCATGAACAACCACAGGAATTATTTCCTTTAGGGAATATTTCTGTTATCTGAGTAGGAATCGAACTCAAGACCTAATGAACTGTAATCAGAACATCTGATACAAATCACGAGGCTGGTCTATTCACTAAATTAAACCATAAAATAAATAAATTTTATACTCTAAAAACCAATGAATTGAAAGCAACGGTCAAAATGTTTTTCATAAGTAATGCCACGAGTGATTTCCAATTTATCTAGAGAATTTGGAAATCAAGAGTGGCATTTGTTAGGACTATTTAACGAATAAAATTAAGCTGTTTACTCACAAATCTTGTTTAACTATAGTTATTTTAAAATATTTATATATTTAATGTAAATGGCGATGTTTGAAAACAAATGAGAAACGATTGGTACACTTCATCTGCTTCTTTTGTTTATCACTGCAACCAGATCATACTATTTATTGCCAAAGGAATGCAATATTGTAAGAATGCTCTCTAGTGGAGAAAAAATGAAACACATCAAACTGTATATTAATTTATTTCTGGCATATGATGTAAATATGACAATTATATTTTTCTGGATTATTACCTGGGAAAAAATACATTTAAGAAAGTGCAAACAGTGGTTTCTTTTTTTGGTGGTATAATCAATTGCTATAAATGTTTTTATATTAACTCCTGCAAGCACTGTGTTGACATCCATGCACTATATATACAATCTGGTACCCATATTTCTTGGGGGGTCAGTCACTGCAAAATAATGGTCAGACCTGTTCAGAATATTAAAAAGGAGGATCTTTCTTTAATATGGTAAATTTAATATTGATAAATATTTGGTGAAACATGAACTGTGAATTGATATATATTTGGTGAAGCATGACTGTGATTGGTTGTAAAACAGAAATCATTGAAACGTGATTGGCCATTGACTCCCATTTGGGGCATGAGTTAAATAGTCAAGGTAAATACTTTAACTTCAAGAAAATGAATAAAAAATATTACACATCACTTCATACTTTGTTTTCTTACTCGGGTCATCTCCATTTTCAACTAGCACTTGACAATTATGCTAATAAATTACCTCATAGTTACTTCCTATCAATTATTAAAACATTAACTTTATTTATTAATTTATCCAATCCAATAGTCCTTTAAAAATGATAATATAAATATTGCAAATAAAGTTAAGAATAGATGATGGTTCTATAAATTATCCTAGTAAATGTGATCACCATTAAGATTGTCATGTAACAAACTGAAAAGAATGAATGGTGAACTAAGAAAGGGAGCAGATTAACTAGGGGAGTAGAGCCCAATAGAAAATCCTCAGTCCTCTAGAATGTTCTGTGCTATCTTCAGACCAGTAATCACTTCTCATAAAAAAATAGCAAGAACCTTGAAGGATCTCACAAATTGATCAATTAGATCAGGTGGCAGGGTGTTTGAATAGGATGGACAATCTGGTTTCAATCTGAATCAGCAGAGGGATGAGATTTTTTTAATTGAGGGGTTAGGAGCAAAGGGGCATAAGTGATTTTCTTTTCCCAGCAAAAAACAAGTTTGGTGCATAATTACATTCTTGAGGCATAATTTTATTTAGAGGCAAAGGGATATAAGTGTAAGCATTAGGAATAGATAAAGATTCAATTACCTATGATTTTCTTACACAACTTCAACTTTAAACCTGTTTTTCTCAATATTTGCAAAACTTGCATTTATGCTCCTTTGCTTCTAAAAGTCTCAATTAATTTGTGTCAGAGGCCAACTCAGCCTCCTGTCAAATGAGTGCTGGGTTATTTGCTGGGATAGTCATCCAGAGATAAAGTCACCCTATCTCTTTCTTGTGCTCTAGCTAAGAATCGTAGATACTTGCATTCAGACTCCCATGGGCCTTCATGACCAGTTTAATGGGTATCTTTATCTTTGCTCTTAGGAATCTTAACTTATAAATTAATCTCCTCAGTGTATGGAATTATGAAGTATTTGTGCATATTCTTAATTAATTCTTAACTTATTTTTACTATTATGATACAAGTGCAGGACACAAATTCATCAGTGAGATCATAACAGGCCTATAGGCCTAAGACTTGGTTGGCTGAGGAAGAAGATTATGATACAAATTATTATGTTGCTATGTTTTTCAGACTTTTTTTTTAGTTAAATTAATATTAAGAAGTTAAAGCAATTTACTAAGATTGATATAAATAAATTAATGTACACAACTTAACTATTGTAATCAATGACAGAGAAAAAAATTATGACTAACATGGGAATCAAACCCCAAACTTTAGCTTTACATGCTGATGCTCTAAACCACTGAGATAATTCAGGCTTCTTTCCTATCCAAGCACAATGTAAGATCAAGAGAGTAAGGTAAAAGAAGGATTTGTGGCTTGGATGGGAAGGAAGCCTGAATTAGCTCAGTGGTCTAGAGCATCAGGACGTAAAACTGAAGGTTCAGGTTTCAATTCTTGGTTTAGACATAAATTTTTCTCTTTGCCATTGTTTTTTTTAAGCTTGATTTTGCTTAAAAAATGGAATTTGTGTTATATTTTCATTTCTCCTAGATATTGTTTTAATAATAGATTTATTTAGCCTGGTTGAGTTAAGACCATGTGGCCTTCTCTTCCACTCACCAGGACAAATACCGGGCATTCCAATATAAACCCGGACCGGCCTCACGGGGTTTCACCCGTCAGGCAGCGCTCTCTCCTCGTCCGCATTTCACTCTGCCAGCCGCTCGTCCTTGAACTAGTCAGTTTACTATCGTTCGACAAGATGAGACGTCAGCTGACATTAGAGCAGTGCATTTATGTGTGTAAATGTTATTATAAATACGAATCAGCTCGTCGCGTTCGCGAGGAATTTTTCGGAACTTCCTGGCAATTACCTCCTTCCAGATCGACATCCACGATCTTGTGACTAAATTTGAGACCACTGGTTCAGTACAAAATAAGAAACACGCGAAGGCGTACGGTTCTCACCGAAGAAAATTGGACGAAATTGGCCAAAAATTTGGAACGTTCACCACAAAAATCATTACCGAAATTAGCACAACGAACTACAGCGTGTCAATCTAAATGTGTTTACTCGGTATAATGCCTGTTTAAACTGCGGGGAGGACAACATTTCCAGCATTTTCTATAAGGTAAAGAAACAGTTCAAGGACGGGGTGGCAGGCAGGGTGAATTGCCGGGAGGAAGAGACAGCACTGCGTGCCGGGTGAAACTCCGTGAGGCCGGTCCGGTTTTATATTGGAAGCCCGTTATATATTACATTTTAAACACAAAAAATTACAATAATAGTACATACTAAACAATTAATTATCTGTCAAACTGAACAATAATGAAAATAATGTTTAATAATACATATAAATTAAGTACAACTAAAATTAAACTAACGAAAGAATGTATACAGAAAGGAATAACAAGCTTTAGTCTACTATAATATAAAAGAAAAGAAAAAAAAAATACAAAAAAAAAGAGTAATGAACTGTAATTAATTAAACTATTGCTTATTATACAAGGCATTAGGTAAAATATATTAAAATTAATATTAGCTCAGTGGTCTAGAGCATCAGCACGTGGTGCAATGCCATGACTGAAGAAGGAAATGATATTGTCTGAAACCGTCGGTATCAAAGAAGTTTGAAAATGCATGAGGTGAGTCGATTAAAATATGTTCTCCACTCATTATTATATTGACAATTGTTAAAACTATTTTTATCAAATAATAAAAAACAAATTACTAATTATTAAAAAGTAATATTAGTGAGTTGTTTCTGTCAATAATTTTATTTTCAATTTTGTTTCTGAAAGATGGTAAAGTTTGGCAGTCTCTGACATAGGGTGGAAGGGAATTCCATGTTCTAGCAAGACAAATTGTAAAAGATTTCGAATAATAGGTAGTGTAATGAGGAGGGATATAAAGGACAATGTGCTGAAGGGATCAGGTATCTAATTTATGTGTATCAGAGAGTCTATGAAGCGGTGTGATAAATAGTAAGGTACCATAATGATGTGTGTAATATTTTATAGAGAAGACAGTGAATGGATGGTTCTATGATCTTGTAGATGAAGCCGCAACAATGTTTCCAGGGATGGTGTAACCATGATCAAATCTGCATATACCACAAATAAATCATATGCAAAAATTATGAACAAGTTTGAAGTCTTTGGATAAGAACAGTATTTAGGTCAGTAAAAAGAGTATCACAATAATCAAAATAGGGCTTTGCAAGTGTTTCTACTAACATTTTCCTTAGAGTAAACGGTAAACAATTTCTTATACAATTTAATGAATGTATTATTGTGAAGATTGTTTTGAAAATGTTATTTATTTGTTTATTCCAATTAAAATTTTTATCCATAAATACTCCTAAAATTTTTACTGTCTCACTATAAGGGATTTGAACCCCATTAAGTGACCACATGTAATACTGTATTGTGTTAATGGAGGGTAATAGTCTCTGATGACTAGAGCTAGGATTTTATGTAATATTAACATGCAAAAATATGTACATATTTATGTAATAATATTTGGTGAAATATGTAATATTACATAAAAAATTCTTTAAAATATGTAATTTAACATACATTAAAATTTAAGTTTATGTAAATTTATACCAAATATTAAGTTACTTGATTCCTGATTTTTTTAATAAACAGTAAAGTGTGGGACAATTATTAATTAAACATGTTGATTTAATAAATCAAAAGTATTAAATTTATTTATTTTTTGAAAATGCAACAATTAATAAAATGGCTAAATAAAAAAAAATCACGTTGCAAAATGTATATTTAGTTTATATTATAATTATACAACGTTTTCGTAATCACTCTTTAACCAATCTTTAGCCCCTACAGCGAATACAGAAACTATCTACTCACTTCACTTAATTTGCAATGAACTATGAGACACATATCCAAGTTTTCCATTGTCATAGAGTGTCATCGGTCAGACAGATTGTTTTTATAAACAGAAAATGTTCTTTCACATTACAGGAAGTTGCTGGTGCAAATTTAAGCAGATTGAACTTTTCAGGAGAGATGTCATCTGGAGGATTCTCTACTTCCCTGTTGAGGATCTTACACACTGTAGTCAATGTCGAGAAGCCAGGGTTTCTTTCCATAACAGATTCAAATTCCTTCATTATGTTTATTCGAACATTTCCTTGATCAACCCTTACTTATATTTAACGTCCTCGACAGTGTCCAGTGATTCCTTCAAAGTCATGCCACAAGTTTCTAATTTTACAATACTGTCAGAAATGAATCCAAAATTGCTTTTAACATAAGCCAATTGGCACTGAAGGCACTTTGAGCCTCTCTGATAGAAAACTGCTGATTTACTTGGAAACGAGGTCTATTACAGACTTCACTTTAAAATAGTCACTATGAAAGCAGGCAGCCTCAATCCACATCCCCATCTAGTGAGGAAAGGTTCAGGGGGCAATTTCACATTTGGTAATTGTTCTCTATAGTGTAACACACGTTGGGGGGCCTTAACAAACACTTTCTTAGTGTTTGAAATAATGCTATTGATTTGTGGATAGTTACTTCGCACTTCTTCGGCAACACGTTGCAGTCCATATGCGAGACAGATGAAATGGATCATATTTCGTGAAAAAACACGTAGAGCAGTCCTCCCGCCTTTAGCATGTACGCCGCAGCATCACACATAAGGACAAAGACTTTATCGTCTTGAAACTCTTAATTTCATCGTTCCAAAAACGAGCCACTGTTGCGGATTTGCATGCTACAACGTTTTCGAAAGAAATCAGCTTACCAATCACAAGATTGGCAATATAGCGACCTTTTCCATCCGTTGTTTCAATCGACAGCAATCCATATATAGTTTTTGCCTATATCACTTTGCACATTGCTTCATTGTAACACAAATGCATGTAGTTTTTTCGGAGCGTAGAATTGTTTAGGAATCTGCCTCCCACAATGCTTCTCTAAAAATGCACGATATTTAGGTACCTGGAGTTTGTACCAAGGAATATTTGCGGCAACCATAGCAATCAACATGTCATGGAAGAATTCACTCCTTACATTTGAAGACTGTTGCATTTGAGATAGAAGAATAGACGCACTTGCTTTTTAGATGTTTGTAATCCTTTGTTTTAGCATGCAGAGCACTGCAAACATGTTGGTTCAAGTTGAGATACCATTGAACAACCTATTGGTTATTACAAGCCTGGCACAGAACCACATCTCCATCAGTAGTAAACGAATCATCTGTTTTTAAACCCACGATTTTAACTAGACGATAATTTTGATGCTACAGGAGCAATCAGACGAAATTCAATGAAACACTGTGACAGTCAAAATAATACTGATGAAGACACTGGAACTAAAAGTCTTGTGGAAGAAAAATAGAAAGCATTGCAATGTTACTTTTATTATGAGAGGGGAAGAGGGGTTAGAAACAGAAAAGGACGGAAATGTTTGAATGGATGTATAAGAAGTTTAGAAGTTTCACAACTTCAGTACTTGTTAGAGATCAAACAGCTATGGGTGTAAAATCTAATTAATTAAACAAATAAAATATATGTTAAGCCTGATATATGATAATATTTTAGAAATCTCATTGTATCTTAACAACAAATTATAATGCATAATTTTATTTTTAGAAATGTTGATTACCTCTTGTTTGTTATTTTATGATAATTTGTTATGGGGATATCAGTAAACGAAAATAATATGTTTAGATGAGTGGGATAGCAAATGCAAGTGGCCTAAAGTACCTGATATTTTATATTAGAATGGAAGGGACGCAAGATAAAACCATATCCAGAAAATTAACTGGATCGATCCTGAATTCGATGGGTGAGAGACAATGACAATTGCTCCTGTGTTATTTTTAAAGTTTTTTCTACATGGACTTTCAATCTCTTTTGCATCAACAAACAAATTTTAAAAAAAGAGAGTACAAAATTATTAATTTTTTATACTCATATACAATGAAACAAACATTTTTAAACCATGTTTGTATTCTATTCCAAAGGTATAGAAGAGCAGAGATGAGGGAAGGATACACAATTGTTAAACAACATGGTGAGTGAGAAACTGTTCTGTTCTACGATTTTTCATTCATAAACGATGGTCTGTGTATAGCTACATTTATGGTGTCAATAATTGAATGGAATTCTTCCTTGACTCTTTTTTGTAGCTTTTGGATAACTTGCAAAATTCGTTTCAGTGTACATGTACCTGAAGTTTCTAGTGTGAATAAAATACTGTCATACCGATAGTTTGAAATTTTATTACGCT